>JAUMHQ010000038.1:2484688-2502109 GCA_032361165.1 Enteromius paludinosus | reverse complement strand
AATAGAGTTAGAAGCAACATAATATCTATTTTAACTGAAAGCCCTGCTCCTCTCAGCCTCTCGTTGAACAGAACAGATGCAGAGAGAGGTGTGTGTGCGCCAAGAAAACAAGGGCTCGCGCTAGCGCGGCAGTACCGGAGGTTTGTCCAAGACGTCTCTAGATATGTCGCTAGTCGCTTTTAGGGAAAAATGTCGCCAAGGGGGTCTAAATAGTCACTAAATATAGAGACAAAGTCGCTATGTTGGCAACACTGATCTGTATTGACAACAGACCGCAAAGAATGATGGTCACGCTGATGGGAATTGTAGTTCCTTCTACCTCCCGTTCGCTCCATTCGCCTGAGCATACTTTTCTCAGAAGACCTATCATTTTATCAAGTCACGTGACCACGGTATTATCGGAAAAAATGTATATTGCGGTACGACGGTATTTACAAAATTAACTAATAATCACATCGGAGACAGGAAACACCAAAAAAGACATGTGGAGAAAACCAAAACACACAGAACACGTAAGAAAAGGGGTTGGGGTATTTTGGGGGGAGCTCGTTTCTCATTGGTTCCCACTTTTTTGGGAACAGAAATGCTCTAAAACGGCAGCTTGGCCAGACTAACTGTGAAGTGAATGTAGCGTCAAAGGAACTATAGGCGGGCCCAGGCTAGGACTTGCAATTGTGAGTTTATGTTTCACAATTTTGATTAAAAAGTGAAAATTGCGAGTTTGTCTCATGCAATTGGTTTTTACTCAGTGACAGAAATGAGCTTCCATAGATTCTAATAAAAATTCAACAAAATTTTTTCGCCAAAATGAATGTTGAATGCGCCTTTAGAAATTTAGCAAATTTAATGTATGCTTGCAATCTTATGTACTCTTGCACAACACATTCTCAGCCGCAGCTGCGAATGCACACATCTCTTTAATAGCATGCCGGGTGAGCGAACGCTGGCGCGTTTATAACATTAATTTCCACTGCAATGCTGATGACACTCAACTATACATTTCTAGCAAACCCACTTCCCGCCTCCAACCCTCCTCCCTTAATGACTGTTTGACAGAAATAAAAACCTGATTGGCACCAAATCAATATTATCCAAAACAGAAAGTTTCTCTCTAATTACTGATAATTGTTCTGTGTCTCCTTCCACTCAAGCTAGAAGTCTGGGTGTCATTCTTGACAGCACTCTTTCTTTTTAGTCCCATATCAATAACATCACCAGGTCTGCATATTTTCACCTTCGCAATATAAACGTCACGCTTGGACTACTGCAACTCTCAGCTCTATGGTCTCCCTCACAAAACTTTGCATAAGCTACAACTTGTCCAGAATTCAGCTGCCCGCATTATCACCAGAACCTCGTTTGTACAACACATTACTCCCACTTTGCAGCAACTACATTGGCTTCCTGTTAAATATCGTATCCACTTCAAAATCCTTCTGTTACGTTTTTTTTTTTTTTTTTTTTTGAATGGATTAAGAACAGACTATTTGCAAATGATTTGCGCAATAGGTGAAATTTTGTATGGAAACAGCTTAAGAACAATTTCTTTTCGCAATACACTAAAACTTACGCGACAATTTTTTTTTTTAAGGATGACATAATCACACACACCATTTTATCGGTAAAAGGCTAGTTGGACAGCAAGTTTCGCAAATATTTTTTTACACGAATTCTCTTTGTCTATAACAAAACAGCATAAAAACTGGATGGAAACTAGGCTATTGTAAGGGTTCAAAGCTCTCATACCATCACTACTGTAAAAAACAGTACGCTCTTACATAGAGGGGTCTAGTAGCCTGAAGTGTACAGTACTATCTAAGATGAGATCAACTGACCTACAGTACAACAGCCCCGTACCACTAAGTTACTGTTACTCCCTCGGACAAACAAAGGAATTGCTTACTGACAATGACAGCTGCAGTGTAAAAACCAGTGTATTTGATGAAGGGTTGGAGCTAAACTCTGCAGGACACCAGCCCTCCAGGACTGAATTTGCCTACCCCTGGTGTAGACCTTCGTTTGTGTTTGTGACCTAACGTAACACTGTACAAGACACGAGAACATTCTGCTCTTAAGGTTTGTACAATAGCATGGACTCACTAACATTAACGTCTCTAGTTTTAACATTCTGCTTAAGCAGATGAAAATTGTAACTTAATCAGTGTATGACAACCAGAAAATTATTAATTTGGATTGTGGTTGAATGCTTAGGGACATTTTTCCTCTCAGGATACCGGCAATCAGTGTTACAAGTGTTAACCCAAACACATCGTTTTTCCTTTTTTAAGCATAAACTCCATAAAAACAATGGAAGCTTTGGGTCTTCCAATGTTTCCCTATGGAGCTGAAACCTATAGATGCCCGAGTTTCATGCACCGTGCAACTGATACTTGACTGCCATTGGCTCATCTGCATTCAAGGGGAGGGGGCTTAACGATAGGTCAATTGGTTTTTACTTATTTCAAAATAAAATCATTACAATAAATGATAGAAAAGCAGTCTTTTTTTTTATTTTGTCAAATGCATACTTAAAAAGAAATTGTTCAATATTCAAAATACAATAGTAAACAACACTACAACAATACCAACTGCAAAGTGAAATGCTTTCACTAAAAAGCATAAAACACAAAGAACTCAAGGTATACTGTTGTTTCCTGCAGCCTACTAATAAGCTGCTAATTGGAAATGCTGGTACTCATTACTGATTAAAGCCATTCATGGAAAGTAGAACAAAGCTATATGATGCCTCAGGCTTCTAAATGGGACATGAGGGATAGCGACCCCATTTATAATCCACACAAACTGAGGACGACAACTACCAACTTGATCTGTAAGGTGCTGTTTCAGTATAGCATTTCTTAACATAAACTCACACATCTGCTTAGGCCTGATAAACTTTGTTGGGCTATTTATATTGCTGCAGAAATAACATATATTACTGTCATTTTAACACCATTTATGCCACTGACTTTAAATTATAAATAAATAAAAACAAATAAATACATATAAAATCAAACCGTTAACTTAAAAATGGGAAACTTTTACATTTAGAAAGTTTATTTTACAATAAGTTACAAAAATAAACATGTTTGACAGAGAGTTTACACTTTTTAGAGTTAACCCTACTGTTTATTATAAGCGCTACATTTATATCGACAGCCGCTTTTTGGTTCTGGAGCTCTTTAAAGATGGATGGATGGATTCTGATTGGATGTTTCTACTGTATTTATGAGCTCAAAATCATTCTGAAAGTGATTTTAGAGCTCTGTGGCATTGTCGTAGTTGTGGTGTGAACTACATTACTACATTACTTATTTTACAATTAAAGTTAATGTGTACTGTGTGGTTCAAAAAAGTAATTATCGTGCCAGACCTACACCTGCTAGCCAGATTCATGATCAAAACATGCAGTGGGAAGTAGATATGTGCCCGTATTCGGTAATGTGATATATCACGATAATGAATATGCGCGTATTGTTATTGTGGGCAGTTCAAAATACAGAAAATTATTATTTATTCCAATTACTTTTTACAATTTTCAATGCATTTTATGTACACATTTCCCATTAACTGGTTAAATGCACAACACGGAAGTCAGTATTGGATGCCTGTTGGATTCATTCAGTTGACTTGAGACATGGCATTGGACCATGACATATCGCGCACACAGTTTTGAAATGAGCTCGCGGCTCTCGTTTCTTCACGTGTAGATCTGTTTTCCTCTCGCGTATGTGATTTACCACGCGCGCCAGCATCAGTGGTGCGCTCGCGTATTATTGGCATAGATTTGCCGCCATACGAGTCTCACTAACTGCGGATCGCGTGCACAATCACATACACGCATTGGGGAGGGGCTGCATTGTTTTCGTTGCAGGTACTGTACGCACACACACAACCTAGTAGGGAGTCCTGCGCTTTCACTTTGACAACACAAAAAATGCACATATCGTAGGAACGGTATAACTTTTTTGTTTTCGGTTTTGAAACTTTGACTATTCAAAAGCTTTGGAGGCTTTGGGTTAATATCCATAAAATATGAAATAACAACACTGCTCAAGCTGTGATCTAACTCCTGCATTTCAACAGAGCTCAGACAGAGACAGAGTCATTATGGGTTGTGGGTTGCAGCGAAAAATATATTATTTCCATCTGTTTACACACTGCAATGTTTGAGAGTGACAGATGCTTTAAAGATGTGAAAGTTGTTGTACAGTGTGTACTAGGGGTTGAACTGAATTAAGCCCATTTACACCAAACACTATAACTACAAAGACAGCGATAACGATAACTATGTTTGCATTCACACCAGCGAATGATATTGTCTGTTTATTCTGTTTAAGTTCAAGTGTGTCTGCTGCTTTAAATATTCGAGCACATAAGAACAGGATGGGTTCTGATTGGCTGTCAAAGTTTTATCATTCATCAGCTGGAAAAAAATGTTCTAGAAGTGATTTCAAAGATATTGTTTCTCTGTGCCTTTATCGTTATAGTTGTGGTGTGGATGCTGCTATTCTTTAATATTGAGAAAGATTTTTTGGAATGTATCTTCATTGATAATAGTCCTGTCACAATACTCAATATATAGACTTATCAAACAATATATGTAAACAATCGCAATCATTTTTGTTGATGCAATATATTGTCCATTATATTTACACAAAAAACATTCTAAAAAAAAACGGCATGCCTCAGCTATGCGATTAAGTTCGCACGGCGTCCGCCCAGGTACAGAGGCGTCCTGTATACCACTGTCCGTTCGGACACAGAGGCAGCTGTCCTGTGTGCGGAGGTTGCAGTCCTACTGGCGAAGGATGCAATCGAGTACATCCCTCCAGCCAAAATGAGGTAAGGGTTTTATAGTCCCTACTTCATTGTGCCCAAAAAGAGCGCTGGGTTGAGACCCATCCTGGATCTTCCAACATATCCTCCAACTAATAGGCCCGTATGGGTCGTTTCTACAATAGCTGTGAAATACGACCCATCAGAGATACAGACCCATCTGTATACTACAAGGGTGCTTACCTTTAAAACGTAACTATAGGTCATAATAAGGTACTTACAGAAATGACTTATAGTGTTGTTTTTGTGGGAGGACAGGCTGGGATCTTCGAGCCTTAAATCGGTCCCTTCTCAGGCTGCCGTTCAGGATGATCACTCCACATGGCACACAGCCATGGATTTTCACTTCTCGATTTTGCTTCGTCACAGACCCCTACTGCGGTTTGCGTTCGAGGGTTGAGCAATCAGTACAAGGTTCTCCCATTTGGCCAGTCCCTCTCTCCCCGCGACTCCACGAAGGTCGCGGAGGGTGCCCTATCTCCCTTATGGCGGATGGGCATCCGCATCCTCGACGACTGGCTGATAATAGCTCACTCGGGAGATGTGTTGTGCGAGCAGCCTTGGAACTGCTGTATCCTGTTCGCGCTTTGCTCATGTATGTGGACCGCACCCAGAGTTTTAGGAACTCCTAGCAGCTCTTTGTCTGTTATGGAGGTCAGCAGAATGGGAATGCTGTCTCCAAACAGAGGTTGGCCCATTGGGTGGTAGAGGCCATCTCCCTGGCTTATTTATACCAGGGAGAGTCGTGCCCTTTAGGACTGCGAGCCCATTCAACAAGGAGTGTTGTTTCCTTGGCTCATGTCGCCTCACTAGCGGACATCTGTAGGGCTGCAGGCTGGGCAACACCCAAGATTCTACAATCTCCACGTTGCGCGTCTTAAGTTAGACTTCAGGAGATTGGGAGCCTGGTAGGTGTCGGCTTGCTGAGCCATTCCCACAGGATCCGTGCGCCTTTTTCCCAGAATGCTTCCTTCGCGCGAACCCTGGAGGAGGGAACAAAGACATTACCCTAGGTCGCGCTGACGCCGGGCTGCGGCTCAGCTTCTCAGCGAAAAACTAATGAGACTAAACCGACATCTCCAGAGGTAGTGCAGCCACTGGTGTATACAGTAACAGTGGACCTGGATCACAGACTGGGTCTGGTGATGATGTGACGACTCGCGGGGCTTTCTCCTCCTGAGCTCGTGCCCAACCCAGGCAGGTATACAAAGCCACCTCCCAGCCTAACCCTGTAGTTTCGGGAAGGTCCATGGTGCGGTGGTAGCAGGCACCAATTGCTCCCCCCATAACCCCCTCTATATCAGTGTGGCTTAAGGATTGAACCTTCTTTTTAAAACTTGAAAAAGTCAAGTAAAATATTTTTTCTTTCTTTCTTTCTTTCTTTCTTTACTTATTATTTTATTATTCTTTATTTCCATGTGTAGTTGAACCTTTTCAAATGTTCTTTTGTTTTAATTGGGGATCATTAATTGAAATCAGGATTTGAGATTATTTCCCTCATGCGTGTGACTTCTTAGATAGCTTAGTGCATAGATAAGATCCCAAAGTTTTCCAAAAGTTGCAAAGACTAAAGTTTCAAAACCACAGATATTCTTTAGAAAAGTTATGACTTGTCAACACCCCCTAAAATGGCTCGTTTAAACACGCCCCAACTTGTCATGATGTGGGTTTATTTTCATATACTGCCCAAATGTTTAGAACGTTCTTCTTTTTTAGAACGATGAGCAAATACAAGTCGGCCTGTTCAAGGAAGGCAGGGCTTATAGGAGAAACAAAAATGTACAGTATGTGGAAAATAATGTTTTTTTTTTTTTTAATCTTAATCCGCATTTACACATTGCATTACACCTAATACACAAAATAACAATGTTTTGTGATGTTTTTAGCAACATTATAAGATTTCTTAATCAAAGCTGTTTGAAAAAGTTTTCAAGGTTAATTAACTAATTAAAAGTGCCAAATATCAGCTGCTCAACCACTAGATCAAAGCATTCAAAATTTACTGTCTCTCTCTTCCACCAACAGAGATAAAAAAAACTTCAGATTTAAAAAAAAAAATAGCATTTCAGCTTTTTATCTTATTTTTTGTCCAATCAGATGCTCTGAAGCTTTGAAGCCTGAAGCAAAATATTCAGTAAACACACAAAGATCGGGCCTGCAAACATAAACATGCTGCAAACTCCTCCACAATGTCAAATTATAAAAACAAAGAAAAATAAATGAATACAGGTTTGATATGAGATTTTCTCTTTTCCCTTTAAATACTTAGTACATAAAACCAAACTCAGCAGTATTTATTTCAGAACAACTAGAACTTTAAAGGCTGGCTCATCTGCCAAACATTGTTTGGAAAGAGATTCACAAACAACATTAATCTGCTCTGAAGACTTTCCGCCGTGCCAGAATGGAGACTGTCCCCACAGTAAATGAGATTTGTAGAGCTTGTCTGCTTACATCACTCGTCTCTGTATCAGTACAAGCATCAGCTTTAGTGGCTATTTAAGGGCTCATCTTCACTCAACTGAGCATTTATTCACTTCTTCTGCTTTATTTGCCAAAACCTCTTCTTTCAAGGGCTGTGCACAAATTATCAATCATGAGAAAAAATTCCAATGATATACAAGCTTATTACATGGCTTCGTGGAATACTTGATTCTAATTGGTTAAAAGAATTTCTTTATTATTGTATTATACTATTTATTTATTTATTGTTTTATTATTTACTTTTGGGGCAAGAAGCCGTGTAATAACAGGTTGTCATCACAGAATAAAGCCCACAAGGCTTATCTGCTGTTGTAGGGCTTCACGCTTAAACGTATTTTTATCACAATAACGATATTTATGACCCAAGATCAGTTACTGCGTCTAGATTGCAAGCTCTTTCTGAAGCAGTAGAAGTGAATGGCAGAGGGCTGCAAGATAATCATTGTAATGCGTGATCTTAAATTGATACACATTCACTACGCAGAGCCGTTATTCTCTGACGAGCTGCGCAAAATCACGCTGATAATGAACCAGAATTTGCACAGCTTATCAGTGAATAACGGCTCTGCGTAGTGAATGCGGCTCAATGTAAGAATCACGCACCTGATGGAATTTTCCCCTGATTACAGGCTTTACTTGGAGCAACGTGAGGAAGGTGCAGAAGTGCGATAGTTAGTTACAAGTTGATGTAAAAGAGGCAGATTAATTTTATTTATTTTCACACCTATATTTATATTTATTCTAAACATGTTTGGTTTGTTTATTTTTCTTTATTTGTGGCTGTAAAGGGCAATAAGAATACACAAGTGAATAAAAGTTCATTACCAAAGGAATAATAATTTTTTAATCACGCACGATTCAGAACGATTTATGCTGGAACAAGCTTGATAGTCTAAAGTAGTAGATGAGCTTGCACTTAAAACGGACCGTATCGTCTGCTGTGAAAAATGAAAAAAAGTTGTACAGGCGGCTCACACTTTTTAGCTTAGATTGTATTGATTGTAGTGTAACCAGACTTTAGCTGTGAATTCGCTTATAAGAAACTGAAAAAAGGATGAATGCCAGGGGATGTCAAAGCTTCTTTAGGGCCCAAAATCCCCCTCAGAGCCCAGAGGGATTCTGTTCACTGAGACTGAACTGCTCTCAGTGATGGTGTTGCTGATTTGCATATGTAGAGCCTGCTTGAACTGTAGCGTGGTTGTTTGGTGAATGAGATAACGAATAGGTTACTTCTGTAACCCAAGGTGCCCTGAGACACAGAAACGAGTACTGCGTCTGCTAAGACACTATGGGAAAAACTCCTGACTGAAGCCTTTTTTAATCACGCAGTGAAAACTGTACGTCCATTGGTAGTGCAGTGGTCTCTAGATAAACCAATCGGTTGGACGCCGAGCTGCGCCAACCAATGGCCGCGGCTCCTGCCAAAGTTCATATTTCTTCTCCTTCAGCAGTGTACAACTTTGACTTCAGTTGAAATTTCAGATTCACAATCTGACACAGACTGATTCATGTTCTACATGGTTCTTACAAGTGCATAGACATTTCTGTTCAGTTAAAACCAAATATTTGACACTGTGATTGTAATTTGACTGCTGTATGTTTTACAGTTGTTCTAATTCGTGTTTTATATTTTTTTGATTTGATGTTTTGTTCCCTTTACAATATTATACATTAAAAACATTTTATTCTTTTATTTTCAGGCTACTTAAATTTATTTTGGGCTACTAAAAACTGAAGAGTGCCTGCCAGAGGGCCTACCAGATATTTAGAAATTTTGCGAGCCCTGTGCCCGTTCACCGCTGTTTGACCTGCAGGAACCTCCTGCACACTGAGGACAGCCACAGCGAGTGCGTTTCCTGCCTGGGTAAGCACCATGCAGAAGCCGCTTCGACCGGTGCTGAATGCCCGCACTCTCCGTGTTTGGATAGCGGCCTTTTCAGGACGCGACTTCAGCCCCCGAGCCCTCACACCTGGCTCAGCCTCATCACCTCCATGGAGAGATTTTTCACCCGTTCTCTTCCTGAATGAAGACCAGCGTCCCTCCATGGCTGCAAGCGACCTCGTCTCATTTGGACACAGCAAGGACGAGCCGCAAGGTGACTCAATGCCTTTTGCAGCCTCAGATGCAGAGGAGCTGTCGGGCTCAGGTGACCCTGCCCACTCTGCTCTGTCAGATGCCGGCTCTCTTAAGCCTGGGATGGATGCAGAGCTCTTCCGTGTCCTCTCAAAGGCTCTCAGCGAGCTCAGATTGGAGTGAACTCCACCACAGGAGCCATCACGGAGCCGTCTGGATGAGTGGTTCCTGTCGGGGTGCCGTTCTTACCCAAAGTTCACGAGGAACTCACGAAGTCCTGGCACTCTCCCTACTTGGCGCGACTACGCAATGCGTACTTTCATATACAAATAGCCCCTCATCACAGGCCAGGCTATTTGTATTTGCCTTCGAGGGGACAGCATATCAATACACGGTCCTGCCCTTTGGTCTCTCACTGGCCCCTCGAACTTTTAGAAAGTGTATGGACGCGCCGCTTTCCCCTTTGAGACAGATGGGAATCCTTGTTCTAAATTATCTCGACGACTGGCTCATTCTAGCCAGTTTGCGAGAAGTGGCGGAGAGGCATAGGGCATTTCTTCTCTGGCATTTAGATCTCGGACTCAGGGTTGAGTTTTGCCAAGAGCATGCTAATGCTCAGCCAACAAATAATGTTCCTGGGCATTGTAATAGACTCTATTACATTGCAGCTCTCCGCTTATGCAAAGGCACCCTGTGGCTGTTTGCCTTCCCGGGCACATACTAAACACCATATCTCATGCTAGAGCCCCATCTACGAGACACGCTTATGCTATGAAATTGTCAGTATTTTCGAGGTGGTGCGCAGAGTGCAACGAAAACCCCTCGTCATGCCAGGTATCTTTGATTCTGTCTTTTCTACAACTCCTCATCCACCCTTAAGGCTTACACTGCGGCCGTAGCAGCCCACCACGACCTTATAGCAGGCCAGACAGTGGGCAAAGAAAATACTTATTATACTTTAGAGAGTCTGACCAGCTGTTTATCTGCTTAGGCGTACGCTCCAAAGGGCTACCGTTCTCGAAGCAAAGGCTTTCTAAGTGGGTTGTGGACACTATTTTGCTAGCTTACTCTTCCCTGGGCCAGGACTCCCCCATAGGAGTAAAAGCCCATTCGACTAGGGGCATCGCCTCGTCATGGGCGTGGTCTAGCGGAATCTCACTGTCAAAGATTTGTGAGGGTGCCAGCTGGTCCTCGCCGTCCACATTTGCCAGGTTTTACAATCTGGATGTCCCGGCAGTACATGCCAGGGTCCTCTCTGCCTAAAGGGTTAAAACTTTTAGTTTGCTGTGTTTGGCCGCTGCACGTATAAGGACGATACAAATACAACATGCAAGGCATTATTTCTCTGCATGCTTATGTGACAGTACGCCACGGCTTTCGCCTGGGCTCGCTGTCATAAATTGATTGTTCTGGATTGAACTGAGTTCCCATAGCGTCTTAGCAGATGCAGTATGAGTGAAAGTGTCGACAGGTCTCTTCAGTGCCCGTCACTTCAGTCGAAGTAACCTGAAGTCCTGCGCCAGAGAGGAACCTGGCATGTAAAGCAAGGACATCCAGATTGTAAAACCTGGCAAATTGAATGGCCGCTTTATACGGTTTATCTAGATACCACTGCACAATCAATGGCCGTTCAGTTTATACTGCATGATTAAAAAAGGCTTCAGTTAGGAGGAAAAAAGGTTTTTTTTCCCATTGCGTCTTAGCAGACGCATTACTCGTTCCTGTTCCCGTGTCTCAGGGAACCTGGGTTACGGAAGTAACTTATTCGTTTTCTCATTCACCAAGCAACCACATTTCAGTTCAAGCAGGCTCTACATATGCAAACCAGCAACACCATCACTGAGAGCAGATCAATCTCAGTGAACAGATATTTGCTTCATCCTTCTGGGGTCTGAGGGGGATTTTCGACCCTAAAGAAGGTTTGACATCCACTGGCACTCATCCTTTTTTCAGTTTCTTATAAGCATATTCACAGCTGAAGTCTGATTACACTATAATCAATACAATCTAAGCTAAAAAGTTTGAGCCGCATGTCCAACTTTGTATTTTTCACACAAGCGGACAATACGGTCTGTTTAAGTGCAAGCTCGTCTACTACTTTAGACTATCGTAAGTTAAAATATATTTCTAGGAAATGTCTTCTTTGATTTATTATTGCTGATACACATTTAATCATATTAAATGGTCGCATCATTAATGTTTAAGCTGTTAATCTGCACGTATTTCCTTTCGCTAGCTATCCAAGTTTTGAATCTAGCTCATCATCTTAACATGTACAAATGCAGTAATACATGGTTTTACAACAGTAATGTTGAAAAACATTACAGAATCAGATAACTGTGAAATCCTATATTGTACAGTGCAGATAAGATTAGGAGGGTTTTCACTGCACATGTACTTTTCACAGTATTTTGTTATTTCACTGAATTCCTGGTCCTCCACAGTATTAAGTTTTGACTAGGTATTTGAATATGCTATAGTTTCTTATAATCTCCTATTTTGACAGGAATTGTGTTGGACATAATTATTAAAAATATATTTCAGAATAGTACCAAAGTAGTAACAAAATAGTTTCAGTAATAGACAAAAATACTTGACTCATTGCTTTACCTTCCCCTCTTCTCAATGACATACATAAACATGTCAAAGAATAATCAAAGAACCAGCTTTACTTTGCACATGAATATATCGATGAAAACATTGCCCAGCTCTAGGTTTCTAAAACACCCCACATACTGCATACCAACATTCATGACTTTAAACAGTAATTTTACAGTATTCACATCAATCTTCTACATACTTCGCACAATAACACCAATTCTAATTCTGCTACTGTTAATTCGCTCAAACTAAATTGATGAAATGAAAATGAAGACAATAAAAGGCAACACATTACTCCCTACACTACTGAAATAACCATCTAGTAGTGGTTTCTGCTTATTTGTAAAGGCTAAATAATTCTGAACTTAAAAAAGATTATGAATATATCATATGCACATAGCAAATTAATTCAGTATGTATGTTTGTTGAGCATCCATTGATATCAATAAGAAGGTGCATTCCCTGTGCTGTAAACAGCAATACTCAAGCACTGTGCTAGACCTATTCTCAATCACTAGTGAGTCAAATTATTTTCTATCAGCCAGTTGCTAACAATTAACAACATTATTAAGTTGCCCAGTGCACAATGTAGTTGCAAAAGATTTACTTTCACTGTAGATGGCTGTCAAACACGGCTTACACTTACTGAATACGGGCTTAGATCCAGCAGAAAAATGGAGGATGCAGTTGTGTCCATTTAGGATCAGAGTCCACTTTTTGCATCTTTCTGCATGTATTGCAATGGGTTAATTCAGTCAGACATATCAGCTCTCATTCCAAAACACACAGTCACAGCATCAGAGTCTGGACAGAAAAGACGTCTCAAGGACGGATCTGCTTTTAGACGTTAGTGGGAGTGGTTGAGGCTGAGGAAGCTGGATGGGGAGGAGACTGAGACAGAGTGAAAGTGAGAGACAGGTGACCTCGCTAAGCCTCTTTGAATGGCCACCTGAGCGTTTGCAGGCAGACTGCTGGCTGCAGGCTACCATAGGGTTTATTTTAGTTCTCGTCATGCCTGGATTACAAGGACAAAGTATGAATCAGGGGTGCCATCAAAGGCTGGGAAGATTATCATGGAGCTAAAGGAGGTATGAGGGATTAGAACCACTCGAGTTGTTTTACTAATGTATTTTTACAGAGAAAAAGCAGTCGAATTTTACAGTCAAATCACGGTTTGATCAGAACTGTGAATTTCCATAAAAATGCATGCATTGAATTCTGCCTTGCAAATAAGTGTCCCTTTACGATCTCGGCCCTTGCTACATGCTCTAATACAGTGATACTGTAAGAAGGCATATTTCTGTGGCCAAGAAATATCACTTCTTAATCACACCATGTGTTCGCTGAACAGACAGATTAGTTGATGGTAATTCTGCTACAGTTAATACTGGCAGCTAATATAAATAATTGCAATTAATAATAATTAATAGTAATTATTTATATATATACATATATTTCCCTTATTGAGCTAAATATATGTTACACCTGTATTTCCAATCCAGAAGAGCACATACGAGAAACAGTCAAATGATTTGCGAGTAGCACGAAAAAAATCACACTTTTGTGTGCACTTTTCCACCAAAATAAAAGCTCGAGGTTTTACATTGTTTAATATGGTCACTGAAAGAAAGTTTGAAGTCTTAACTGTGCTTTTTCAAAGTGCACCAGATTAATTGCAGTAACAAGGTTAATGCAAAGTTTCACAAAATCCTGTGGGGAAACACTGTTAACCTACATAAGTTACTTCAGTCATAGGATTTAAAATGTAGTCTGCTAGTCACATTGCTTGCATAAAGATGACAGAATGAACTTTTGGTACCTGTTTTAACATTGAAATATGAAAATTTGTTTGTGTTCAATTATTTAAAATGCTAAAATAGTTTTTTTTAACACGCACCAAAAGAAACTAATGAATTGCACTTCATTTTCTGTCATATTTTTATTTTGTTTATTCAAACATCACATCAATCATTGTGTTCATTTATAATGTTTACACAGATTTGATAATGGTACTTAAAGAACTTCAAAAGTTGGCAGGTTGCATTTTTGTCTTTTCTGCATGTGTTTTATTAGTTCATTTAAATGTGTTGAAATATGGAGCAGTGTTAGCATTATAGGTGCTTTCAAACACACAGTAAGTGTTCTCCTGAAAATACTGGTAAATTCCAATTTAAAGATCATGTGTGAACACATTAAGGCTTTCTAAAAAAAATAAATTGGCAAATCAATATATATAAGTGATACTCCACCCAGACATCATTTACTCACCTCTCACATGCTTCAAACCTGTATGGTTCTCTTTTTTCTGTGGAACAGAAAAACTAAATGTAGGAACAATTGGAACAATTGTTTTCCAGAGAAGAAAGAAAGTCATACAGGTTTGAAGCAAATTAGTGTGTGTAAATGATGACAGAATGGCTATTTATAATGGAATATCAAACCCTATGGTGTTCAAAACATTCTCCTGCAGATTTCTGTTTATGTGGTACCCGAGATGAATCAGTGTGGTGCACAATGAACACTGCTGTTTCGGCAAAGAAAACGACTCCAAAAACTCCATGAGAGAGAGAGAGTTTCCATTAAAACTCTACAACACTAGAAACACCATCATCTACAACACTCTTCTTTAACACTGGATCTGGTGCCAGGACTCCCCATTGTGCATGAGCACAAGGGATATTTCAAGCCAAAAAACACTTTTTAAATTTTATTTTAAGTGAACACTTGCATACAGCATATGTTACATAACTTTGTCATTAGCAGAGTATGTGTACATATAAATATTGTGTACATTCCAAACTGGTCTCACAAAAATATGTACCTCTATTAGGGATGTGCATCTCCATAACAAAGTCCGATGCGATACGCATCTCGATGCATAGCCAACGATACGATACATGAAAGATACATGAAGCAGCTAGTGATGCGATGCGATACGATACACCCCTGTTACGATGCAGTGCGATCCGATTACGATTCAACACGATTCGATGCAGTATGATGCAATGAAATGAATCGAAGTGTGCGTCTCTCCCCAGACAAATTGGCAACAAAAATACCACCCCACATAAAACTGACATTACTGAGCTATATGCGTTTAAAAGTAACTTATTAAAATTATATATTATTTTAAACGACCCGACCGACGGGGACCCGAATATCATTAAAAATATTTTTGGATGACTTGTAACCGCGGGTGACCGCGGATGACCGCGGATTTCGGGTCAACCCGCGCATCACTGGTGTGGGTTCACCCACTTAACCAGCGGAGAAGACAGCTTGGCGCATATCACCACCTTGTCTCAGAACTTCGTCTTGACAGTGACCGGCACATGAAGTACTTTAGAATGATTGGCTGATGCGATTAAACTCCCCCTCTTCCTCCAACGATATAAAAAGTAATTTTTGTTGGGGAAAAAACATATTTGATCACATTATGGAAGTTTTATAGAAGTACTGTGCTCATTTATTTATTGGATTTATTTTTGTAATTTACTGTGTACAAAGTATCACACGTTAATTGTGCATAAATTATGAATTTATTAGAAATGAATGGCAATCCACGTTCATTTTGCCCACAAACAATCTGCTGTTCCGGATTCCAGCACAGCAAAAATAGACTCTGTGCTTAAACGATCGCTGCACTGCTGCAAACACACCACATCTGCAACGCACTGCCGGACAGCAACCGCGTGCAGTGTGAATGCTCTAATCCGTTAACATGGGTGCGGAAAAAAATACGCAACGCAAACGCACTGCATACGGAGTATGTGTGAAACAGGCCTAACGCTGTAAGGCTGAATGTCTTTACAGATAAAAAAAGGCAATGCGTCGGTTATTGTCTTGGAACAAGCAGTTCACATTCAACATATGAAAAAATTAAATGCACAAAATCACATAATTTACACAAGTTATTGCCCAAACTTCAAAGGTCTGTCGCATAACAAAGTATGCTGGAAATGACAGAAATCAAAGCACACAGTGTTCGGAGAAAAACACTGGAAAATAGAACAGGAATAAGATGCTCGTCTATAGCATCCTGCAGTACAAGCCGCGGTTCAGCTGCGCGCGACAAACGCTGCTAGTATGAAAGCGCAATCAGCGTGCACTGCTTCTGCTCTGCATACGCCCTGATTCTGCGTGAAGGGTGGAACTGGCGGCAAAAGGCAGCTGCGATTGAAAAAAAGTTTTGATCATTTGCTCACCCATCATCCCGCTAGCAGGTTCAGCTGAATCCGAGTGAGAGGAGGAGGAGTCTTCAAACGCACACAGTGTCAGCGCTTCAAGTGTGTTGTCAGATTCGTCGCGCTGCCTGTATATTTTATAGTTCATCTTCATCAAATTCATCTTTCTAAATAATGAAAGTATGGTATGTCTACTAATAGTTATAAAGAAATAAATTGGGTTTTACGGATGCAGATACGTCAGAAACGATGCATCGCGATACAAATGCCAATTTGTATCCGATGCACACATTTTAAACCGATGCATCGCGTCGTTAACTTTTTAAGCCGATGCACCGAGCGAAGCGGGGAATCTTCCCATCCTTAACCTCTATGCACTTTTTGTGCAACAGTTTTCACGTGCCTTACTGCACGTTTTGCTGCAATTTCAAAGAAAAACTCAATACAACTCAACACTGAAGGTGAATGAATAATGACAGAATGATCATGTTTGGTTCTTTTTAAGAACCTATAGGTTATTTATTTAGGTTGTTATTTAGGTAGTCAAAGTTAATGACTTTCCCCCAGTTTCACAGACAAGGCTTAAGCTAGTCCCAGACTAAATTCCATGTTTGTGCTGTCTCAGGTGAAAATATCTTGCTCTTGACATATCTTAAAACACGTCATTGTCTTTGTTCTGTGTTAAGATGCACACCTGTAATATTTTCTTATAAGGCATTTTTGTAAAAGTTGCTTAAATATCTTAATTTAACTGATGGATAGTCCTGGCTTAAAGGGTCACAACACCCCCTGTTTCAGAAGTGCTTTTTCACACCTCTGGTTTGAAAAACTTTCTGAAAAGGGGGCGTTGTTCACTGGGGGTAAGGGGTGGGGGTAGAGTGTGGAAACAAGGCGGAGACTGCATTAAAGGGGGAGTGACAATAAATGAATAAATTTAGCTAATTTGCACACCGACAATGTAAACACACACATGTTGGCAAGATGGACAGCGACACCGAGAGCAGCAGCTATAGCGGTTCTTAGAGCAGTGTGAAAGTGGAGGACTTCAGACGGTAAATCACATACGCGAGAGGAAAACAGATCTACACGCGAAGAAACGGGAGCCGCTAGCTCATTTCAAAACCGCGCACACACGTGATATGTCATCTGCATGCAATTCAAGCAATTCAGTTCAGCACGCCTCCAAACTTTAGCTCTGGTCGCATCGCGGGGAAACGAAAACAACTCTTTTGTTTTGTT
>JAUMHQ010000038.1:2455464-2476442 GCA_032361165.1 Enteromius paludinosus | reverse complement strand
AAAATCTTCGTTTGTGTTCTGCTGAGGAAACAAAGTCACCTACATCATGGATGCCCTGGGGGTAAGTAAATAAACATAAATTTTTAATTTTTGGGTGAACTATCCCTTTAAGGTCATTTACTCTGGAAGTATTGTGTTTTTGAGGCATTTTTAATGGTTATAGTGCTACCTATAGTCTGTTCCCTAAGAAACTTTGCATCCTTGCTAAGACTCATCTGTCAAGTTTCATAGAGTTTGGTATTTTTGTTTAGGTTTTATAGGCTTGTGAGTATATGTGGCAACACCACTTTTTAAATGACATATAGCTTTAACTATTATAGCTAACCAAAGTACAAAATGTAATATTTTTTTGATAATTATTAATCTAGAGAGTCAAGATAATTGTTCTGTATTGGTTTGATCGGGATTGGGCCCAAGTTTGGAAAAAGTAGGTTTTTAACATTTTTGTGAATAATCAATGACTGGTTTGATTGACAGCAATGGTTCCTGAGGCAAGGTTGGTCAGAAAGAGCAGATTTATCATATGATGTAAAGATTTAATGTTTCTGTGAATATTATAAACATGTTCTAATGGTAATTTTCTATAGAAATACTGTGTTTTTGAGGCACTTTCAACTGTTATAGTGCCATCTTTGGACCGATCTTCATGAAACTTTGGAAAATTGTTTAGAGTCATGTGACATGTTTTCACAATGTTTTGTAAAGTTTTGAGTTTTTATTTACGTTTTATAGGCTTATTGGTTTACTTGGCCCTTTTCTAAATGAGCCAATCATAGCTAACCAAAAGACATAAATTATTACTGCAGGGATTTGATCGAGATTGAGCAAAAAACCAAGGACTTGTACGCAAAAGTATGTTTTTAACATATTTGTTAATAATAATGAACAATTTTATTGACAGCAAAGGTTCTTAAGGCAAAGTTGCTTGAGGAGATCTATCAAATGATATACATATTGTGTGGAAGTGAGAAACACCACGTGATTACAGAGCAAAAAAACTCGTTAGCACCAACTAGTGGTCGATTTCTTTCAAAATTCTTACAGACCTTTAGGGCCATGAGTCGAACGTTTTGTTCCAATCGCCCTCTGATAGCAGCCATGTTTTTTGAGATAAGCCAATCTCCTCATATAGACTTGTGCCAGTTGCTGCATACTAAATTTTAAGCCGATCGGTTGCCTAGTTATAGCTGAAAATATATATTTTTCTGTTTCATAGCGCTACCAAGTGGCAGAGCTGCATAATGAAAAAAAATGATTGACTAAAGGTTGAGCTTTTACACATGCGTACCGAAGATATCTCATGACGTTCCAGAGTTACAGTCCGAATAAAATTTGGCTAACGTTAGCATCTATGCTAATTGGCCTACTGTTTCACGCCAAAATAAAAATTTCAGCTGTTTTTTGATAATTCTTGATACACAATGTCCTCACATTATTTCTGCAGTGGTTTGGTTTCTATCAAATGGCAAGCTCAATACCTGTTTCATGAAAGACCCAGTAAAGATGACTTCAACATGATGACGACAGTGTTAAAAACCTCAGAACGTCTGAACATGGCCAAACATCTTTGATGTGAGAGACTATAAGCTCTGCTGCTCACTGTGCTTTTCAAAGCCCTGGCTTTTAATCTGAACCTAATTGGTAATCTTTCAAAAAATGATATACATGCATTCAGTTTGCTCTTTAACTACAATTTCAAATATGCAAGATGTGAAAATTATACATGTATGTGCAAAAAACATTCAAAAGTTAGCAACAGGAATATTTTTTTTTTTCTCAATGTTGACCCCATTTGGGTTTAGAATAAGTTTAATAGCGACAGGTGGAAGAGTATAATTTCCTGTGACATTTTACTGATGGACCATTGTGCTGAAAAATAAATAGAGGGGGAAATGGGCAGGAAGAAAACATCTCAACTGAGCTCAATCCTATAGAAACCGGTGGCCCTGAGGGAATCAGAGACTGGGACATGATTATTGGAATGTTTTTGAGAAAGTAGGGCACAGTCGGGTGTCAGAGAAGATCAACATTTGTTCGGCTTTGTAGTGCCCTCCAAAGGGTGCAGTAAATGTCACTTCTGAAGTAGTTTGCATTCACCTGTGGAGATCTCAAATCTAGGTCAGCAGACATTGCATTTGTGTCAGTTTTAACCTCTTGTTGACCATGGACCAGTTTCATATGATAACAGACCTGGAGTTCACTTCAGGAGTTTTTGTTGCTCAACAATAAATTTAAACACAAAGAACAAAATTCCCTTTGTTTCAGATCACCAGAGGTGGTGGTGAAAGGATCTTTGTATTCCTGTTTTATTGTTAAATTAAGAAAAGTGACAACTTTTGTACTTTGTCCTGGATGTCTACAGGTCAGCAGTGTGTATCATTTTAGGATATATTTTATCTTTAACTGCCACTGAAGCCAGAAGAAATTGCACTATGTTTCCCCCTTCCTTTTTGACAGCTTTCTCTTGTTTGTCTCAAAGTAACCTGAAGCCTCTGTTAAGGTGTAAACAAGAAGAGCGGATGAGTCTACTTAATCATTAACCGTTCTGAGGTGCTTTAGGAGCCAGTATCATATAACCCTGCAGTTCGACTCTGTAGGCCATCTGTAGAGTGTTCTCCAGACTAGATCTGAAGGTTTATTGGATTTAAAGGGCTAGTCACATAATGGGAGTTTATTTAAGTCTTCCGTTGAAGCTGGATAGCACTTTGCTGGGCTCCTGAACCACCTGTACTGAAATAGCAGTCAATACAGACTATCAGTAATCATTTTTTTTACACTGGAGGCTAAAAATAAAATAACATAAAGACTTGGCAGATGAACTAATCAATTCTCTTTCCGGCTCATACTGCAGTGGTTAGGCTTATAGGGCTGTCACGTCATGAACGATTGACTCAAACCTGCATACTTGTCAGATAGTGAGCAAATCATAGAATGAAGACCTAGGTAAAATGATGTAATCTTTTCTATTTTCCACATCATTATAGCTTTGTATTGTTTGTTGTGAGCGTTTGTATAAGTAGTAGATATGTTTGGAAAGTAACACATAACATTTTAATTATGTTTTGCTAAAATGAACGAAATAAAGAAATGACTCGAAAAAAGATTTGTTCATTTTGCTTTGACTCAAATGTCTGAGTCAGTAAAATGATTTGAACTTCTCATCACTAATACCAGTGGCACAAACTAAGTATTTATATAAAGGAATCTGTTATAAAGCATGTCAGAAAAATTGATGCCGTGAACCAGATAGACAAAATTTAAGTTGCTGTTAATAGTATATAATTCCAGAACATCTTTAACCCATTTTATTAC
Source organism: Enteromius paludinosus (assembly GCA_032361165.1). Lineage (NCBI taxonomy): Eukaryota > Metazoa > Chordata > Actinopteri > Cypriniformes > Cyprinidae > Enteromius > Enteromius paludinosus. The sequence goes on along the minus strand of JAUMHQ010000038.1, from coordinate 2,473,130 downwards.
ACTAGTTTTTACAATAGCCAATACATTCATCATAATGTAAATTGATTACTAATGATACATTATGCCACAACAGTATCATAAGGGACTGACTCTTTTTAGAGGTTCTTAAGTGATCTTTACATTCTATGCTTCTGTGCTGTTTCAGAAACTATCAGTGCCAACATAAAAGATTTAAAAGCTACTAAATGAGCAGTATTTAGGACTTTAATTTTAAGCATATGGAATTTGCAGTTAACTTTATCTTATGGGATTATTATTAGGGAAGTACTATGGTTAACATTTTTAATAGAACTATAAATAGCCTGTGTACATGAAAAGGCCTTTGATATCTAAGCACGAAATCCCATCCAACCAAAGCAACATTAAGCTTTTTCACCTGCAAAAACTAGTTAATATCAAAATTAGCTGACATATATAAACATGTATTTTTTTGCCAACATATGTTCTTTTGTATCTTTAACAAGCAAAAATAATAGCAAAAAGCCACACGTGTGCAATTCAGCAGGAGGAACTACATATATTGTGTTCTTTTGCTTTATGGTGAGACAGAAATGTGAACTCAAACTGGCTGACAAAGCTAGCAAGCTAAAATTTTAATGTAATTAGCACAACTGTGACTAAATTAATGCACAAACAAGGTCAGGGACAAGACTGTGAGAAAACTAAAACACTTTCTTTATAAAAAACAATGGCTAGACTACATGCTTAATGCTTGCATGCTGCTAGTATGCGTCAGACTCTTTTCTTGAAGCGCCCACAGTGAACCTTATCAATATATGCGGCGAAACCACCCGAGTGGCCCTTTATAGTGATCAATATCTTGTTTTCCACACCAAAGGAACCGCAAGTGGCTGCACTAGTGGTAGCAGTGAACCAGTGACCGCAGGCTCTTTCAGTAACGCCCAAGCTATGGTAACTGGCAGATACTGGCTCAGCTTTACACATGTCAGGCAGGCACGTGGCTCTAGTCTCCCACGGTCACTGAGAGTCCAGACAAACATTTTAAAAACAGTACATACAGTACAGGCACTTGGGAGTTGTTTAAAATTAGATATAGATTTGCAATAATGTTAAATGTTATATAGCAGATATCACATACCTATGTCATATAACTAATATAATATATATACTGATTCTAACTAAATAAATATATAAAGTTTTAAATATTTCTTTACCTTTTTGGAGTAAAATTCAAGTGGTGGTTGAAGGGGAATGTTTATAAATGTATAGAAAAATTAACAAATCATTTCAAACAAATAAAAAAATTAAATAAAAAATATTTAATTGTTACATATTAATATTTGATAATATATATATATTTTTAAAAATATTTTAATATAATTTCTGTTTTTATACAAAATATAGTTTAGTTTAGCGATTGCAACCCTGCTTGAAACACTGCCAAACCTTTTTTTTTAACTTCCTTTGTGGAGGTCCAAGCTTTAATAGGTGGGCCAAACTCCATAATTCACATTAGAAACTGTTAGTAATTGGAGTGATGAACTGTCAAGAATAATACAAGTTTTAAGGCTTGAGTCATATGTACGGTTAAAGGAGGAACACCCAAACATAAAAACAATGGCTAGCCATGTCAGAATTGACCACTCTGACATCACAACACATCCGTAACAAGCCCACTTTCCCAGAATAACCCACTCAGAGCCGTCGAGAGAATCTACCACACTGAAAACCAACTCCTTTTATTCTAAGCTCATGCTTCCGTGCATGAGGCAGTCTGGGAAAGAGAGAGAGAAAAAAAACATGCAGAGAAGATTTCAGGAGTGTTTAGACTCGCTCGTGATAAACTTAAAAACAACCGCAAACTGAAGATATGGAATTTGTTATGACTGGATCTGTTTGCTTTTTACATCCCCTCTCAAAAACACTAAATTCTGGGATATCTCTGTGATGTCTGCAGAATTAAACCCATCAGACTCTTCAACTATAAAAGCACAGGAGAGCTGCAATTAAACTTTTTGCGATGTTGCATCGCAAAAAGTGAATAATATGAATTTAAAAAATATGAATGTTAACATTTGCTTCTGTTATGAAGCAAAATTAGGATGTTTTGGCAGATGGAGCTGAGAGAAACCTGTTCTTTAACCGCTTAATTGTAACACTGTCCCCTTTCGGGACACCTAATTTTACTTCACTATGCTGGGGGAGGTGGAGGGTTTCTGAACAGTGCTGCTACTGCTACAGCAAGCACTAGCCAAATATTTGAATGCTGAGCATCGAGCTCATTGGCTACGCATACAGGAGAGCTGTGACATGTAATAATGATGTTGGACTAATCAAACTGCACTAGAGTCTAGAGTTTTTATGGAAACTGCAGTGACTTTTATGGAAAGCTATATACTTGTTGATAAAAAATTTTGATAGAGGCACGTTTTTCCCATGAGCATATGATGTCATGCTGACAGTTCAGCTTTCTGATTTCTATCAAATTATCATAGATACATTCTGAATACTGTAAGATGCCAAAAAGTGTTGGCCTATACTTTATATTTGCAGTAAACAGGTGTGGGCAAAAGTCCCTGGACAATCTAAGAAACAGTTCAGATAAATGCTCATGTCAGTTTTATAAGTTCATCTGGACTAAACCATCAGTCTTAAACATGAGAAAAGGCTGGACAGTTTCTAGTATGATCATGAAGACAGATGTGCTGCCCCATAACGCTTCAGGATAAACCAACTATAAGAGAATAATGAAGAATTTCAGAGGAATAGTCAATTCAAAAATAACAACCAAGATCTCTGTATGGCTGTTCCATGCAGTACAGAACTAAACCTTCTTCAGTGTCATACAACACACTGTTAAACTTGAAGGTTCTTTATTGGCTTCTGTTTCATGAAAAACATTCATAAAACCTTTCCATTTCACAAAAAGCCTCTTTACAGTGGAAAACGTTTGTTTAGATTATTGACATGTTCTTCACACTGAATGGTTCACTGAAAGCCAAACCTTTATATTTAAGAGTGTAAATAAAGGTAAAGCTCTTGGGTGTATAACCCAATCACAACACACTCCTCAAGCTGCAGTTTTCAGAGAGATGTGTGCTGTCATTTTGAGTCAGAGCAGTTGTATTCCTCTCTGAGCTCTGAAGTCACATCTCGCTGTGGCCACAAAACATGCAAAACATGCAATCATACACTTCTATTAATCCCTTTCAATTACACGCCTTTTATTCCTGTGCATTAGCAAGCCAGACTGCGGCCTGCAGAAGGCTGACCTTTAAGAAAATGTAAGTAATTTTCCTCTTGACACATACAATTCAGCGACATAAGAGCTTCTGTAATCAATGCTTTTCATTTTAGTTGCACTGGCTACATTTGGCTCACTATCTCTAACAGACCAAAACAGATGATGGCAGAAATATACTGAAAAGAAATCTCAATGCTCAGATAATACAGTAATTCCAGGTACCAAGAAGCTAGAGAGCTGCATTGACGTATTTTCGAAGCCTAAATACAGTCAGTAGAAGTAACAAGCTAAACATAGGACTAAATAATCTAATGGTTCCAAGACCTCAACAGTCTTTCTTTAAAAACCTTTTCATATTGTCAGTCATATTACTTCATAGACTATCATAGACTAAAATTTTTTTTATATCTTCAGCTTGTATTAACCACAGAACTTTTTTCAGAAATGTAAAAGAAAAAAAACTTCAGGTCTTCAGGAGAGCCAAAATACTGTCCAAAAAAACTGTATACTCATAAACAGCACTCTATGATGGACAGTGCAGTGCATAACGGTTACTGTAGCTCTGAAAACACATTTATGTAACTTACATTGATGTCCAAGCTGCACAGACTGAGTGAATCCACATCTCTCTTCCTCTGCTTCCTCTTCTTCTGTAACACAGATGATGATAAGTTGAGTGTTACATTATCACGAAGAGTAGTGATCCTAATGATTTCATTATTCTAGAACTGTTACATATAGATGAATGTCACACAACAGAACACGATTCACCATATTGAAATGTCAGAACTGAAGGAAATACAAAAAAATTGAATAAATAAAAATGCAAAAAAAGAAAGAAAGAAAAAAAGCAAGCAAAATTGAAAACTGAAAAAATATGAGTAGTGTCCATACAAACCTTTGGGTCAACCTTAATATATATATATATATATTAGGGCCAGGACTTTAACACGTTAATTTAGATTAATTAATTACACAACAATAACGCGTTAAATTGTTTTAACGCATTGTAGTCACACTTATTTTTGCACCGCGGAACGTTTCTCACTGGATGAGTTTTGGCGGACCGATTATACTGGAGCACCAACTACCATTTCTAATGTTCTGAATGTACGTGAAAGTAGGGATGCACCGATGTCAGTAAAGCCTGTCCTGTAATCAGCAGTAAATGCCATCAGGTGTGTGATTTCACATTGAGCCGTATATACTACACACAGCCGTTGTTCACTGACGAGATGTGCAAATCCATGCTGATAATGAACATGGTTTTGCGCAGCTCGTCAGTGAACATCGGCTGTGTTTAGTATATACGGCTCAATGTGAAATAACGCATGGCACAATTTTGGTCTGTTGGACTTGGTTGTACAAAAATAAACAATATTTTTTTGCTTAAGCTTATGTATTCAGTCATTAATTTCGATTAATTAATTACAAAGCCTCTAATTAATTAGATTAATTTTTTTCTAAGAGTCCTGGCCCCCATATATATATAGAGACAGAGAGATATTTCTGTAAAATTATGAACACCCAATGGAGAACACCCAATAACGCATGTAGGGCAGAGTTAGGCCGATTCCCATTGATCATTAATATACAAAAAAGACAGGAGAGATCAAGACAGAGACGCACTTTCTACTTCACTGTCACAAATTAAAATCAGTAAGAGACCTATACATAAACAACTGTATAAACATCCTAAAGAACTTAGCAATGACTGAAAGGAACAAAAGAAGATAATACTAGGAGAGGGACAGACAGCAGCACTGGCTGCGATATATGTGTGGATGTGCCACAGCTTGAGAGACAGCAGATGAATAAATGTACTGTCTATGAGTGTGTGTGTGTGTGTGTGTGCGGGGGGGAGGATATCACAGTCTGCGAGACAGAGGGTAAGTGTGATGAGTGTACTACGCCTGACCTTAGTGTGTCTCCTACTGTCCGCTACAGTGACCCCCAATCCTTTTGTTTATGTTAAACACTGTGGTAATGAAACATTTACAAGTTCAAATTTGTTACACTGTTAATTTAAGTTTAAAATCTGTTATAGTTTTTAGTATAGTTATATATTTTTTCTTTTTTTTCCATATAAGGTTGATCTTTTCATTTTTATTATAATTTTTTTTACACATATATTCCAAGTTTTGGCAATAATGTATCTTTATATATACAGTCTATATATATATATATATATATTTTAGATAGTTAATAAGATCTTTGACTGGTCAACTGTAGGGCCTGCTATGTAATTGTTTCTCCATAACTGTTTATTCTCCATGACAACTAGCAGCATGTGGAGTGAATATGTACATCCTGATGCAGGTTTGTGAACAATAGAGCAGGTAAAAAGCTGGAAGCTCTAGTGCTTCTCCTGACCCATGAATAACACCCGCTGTAATGTTTAAGAGGAATAACTAGAATAACTAGAGCCACGTTAGATTCAGCTCTCTTGGCTTAAAAAGCATGAAAAAGACCTTATAGATATTTCAGGAGTCAGTATTGTATGTTCAGAATGAAACACTGGTGTAACTGCTTGCAGTGTAGTAAATTCCATATGCTGCCTAGTATTTTCAATATATAGCCTTTACAACTTTTTATAGCACTTGCATATCATTGCTCTTTTGTTTTAAGTTACATTCATTTTAACTGGTCACTCTTTTCCATGTAATTAGGGAAAGGCACAATATTTGGTAGAATGTTGGTAACAGTTGCTGGTAAATTTCCTTAGTAAGAAATACAAAATAATATGGAAATCAATGGCTACCATCAACTGTCTGTTTACCAACATCTTTTGTGTTCAACAGAAGAAAGAAAACATGTTTGGAACAATATGAGGGTGAGTAAAAGATGCAAATTTTAAATAAAGGTTGAACGATGCATTTTAAAGTAAAAAAAAAATCTTCAATTATGAGGCAAATTTAATTTCAGTTGTAAAGAAGCACTGAAAAGATGATATAGGTGATACTTTCAGCTTAATATAGTTCAGTGTTGATTCAGTGTAGTTAAACAAAATGTCAATTATGAAAATTCAGCTACTAAACAGCTCCACACAAGATAATAACAATGCTCTGAGACACATCAACTCATATACTGTAGATTGCAGCACACGTGGGTGATTCACCAAACCCTGCTGTAAAAACACAAAGAGTTTTGCTGTTTTCATCCACTAATTATGACAAAGAAAGTAATCATAGAACTAGGGAAAATGGTCATTATTCACTCGATAAAAAATCCAAATCCATCACCTAATGCATCACAAACAACTTCTGGACTGGTCATAGTAAGTACAAAGAGTAAGATACAATGCATTTAGAAATGCAACGCAAATCGAATGCAATAGTTTTTTTTTACTTTTTTTACTTTTATTTTTTTGTAGTTACGTAACTACAATCACAAAAACTCCCACATGCAGACCAACTTTAAAGCAACCAACAAAACAAACCTTATCCCTCATATACAACAATCAATTAATAATAATAAAATAACTATTTTAACGGGAAACACAAAGACGTAAACATACTCAGGCTTATGTAACACTAGAAACCATTCATCTGCCCTGCAGGATTTAGAAATCACAAATAAGATTTATTTAATTTCACAGATATTTCTTCTAGATGTAAAGGAAGAAGTGAACGATATCCCAGATGTCATTATGAAATGCAAAATCTCCCAAAAGCCAATGACCAGCAGTATGCCATTGGTTTAATGACTTCTAAAAGAGCAGCCTGTATGCATGCTTACTCACCTGATGGATAAAAAGGCAGCACCCCATCATTGGGCTTCACAGCAATATTCCTCAGACCCAAACACCCCAAAATCACTTCTACAGTATCCAGCCGTGGACCACTGTCACCTTCCTAATCCTCGGCCATGTGTGTGTGTATACAGGAGAGTAGCAAACAGGATGTTCAGGGGGAAGTGTGTCCAAGCTATATCGGGCCCAAGCAGGGCGCAAGCTCTCAGACCACATCTCATGCTAGTGTTTGTTTGAAGCCGGGTGGCGTCAAACACCCCTTCAGTGAGAGGAACAGCATCCTGTTACAGGGAAGAATAGCACACAATTGCTCTTCCACCCTCCTCATCCACTTTATTCAGAGCTATTCAAACCACCGTGATGGACTCTCATGAAGATCTCACTGTTAAAGTCAGCAGAATTCATGTTTCACTATGGTTATTTTCTTTCTATTTTCTTTCTACACAAGCTGAGATTTAGTGTACATTTTCTCTTCAAAACAATTGCAGCAGGGTTAATCGTAACCATTAATATATACTACAACACATAAACATTAACACATTTTAAGTCTCTTCTGCTCACTAAATAATATATAAATGAAATCCTTAAAATTAAATAAATTAAAATAAATAATAATAATAAATCAATTAAGCGGCTATTCAGACCCTCTTACATTTTTCACTCTTTGTTATATTGCAGCCAACTGTTTAAATAATTTAAGTTCATTTTTTTCCTTATTAATGTACACACAACACTCCCCAAAAACACAGAATTGTTGATATTTTTGCAGATTTATAAAAAAAGAAACTGAAATGTCACATGATCCTAAGTATTCAGACCCTTTGCTCAGTATTTAGCACCCTTTTGATCTAATTAAGCCATGAGTCTTTTTGGGAAAAATGCAACAAGTTTTTCACACCTGGATGTGGGGATCCTCTGCCAGATCAGTTTGCCCGGATGGCCATCTCTAGGAAGGGTTCTGGTCACACAGCTGGACTCAAATGAAGGTCTATAACCATATAAAGGATGATCAGAAGAAATGGACAGCACCTGAGTTCAATATTTGAGTGTCACAGCTTAGGACCATGTGATATTTCAGTTTTTCTTTTTTAATAAATCTGCAAAAATGTCAACAATTCTTTGTTTTTCTGTCAATATAGGGGCAAGGACACATTCAGTTGATCAAAAGGCATTTATAATGTAACAAAAGATTTCAAATAAATGAAATAAATACATTATAATAGTAAACATTTGTAATAATTTTATTTAAAAACACTAGTACTATATTTTTCAGTATTTTTAAAGGGTTCTTTCAAATACATGAAAAATATTAATGATTCACATGCGTATATTGAATGTAGTTAAAATTAACCATCTAATAACTTACAACTGAAATGTCTATTACTAGACATTTATATTGGTATTGTATCTATAAGCTGTCACGGTATAAGAGGTTTGTGTACCCTTACAGAACAGGAAGCCAGAAAATCCCTGTTAAACACACTTCCTGCAAGCGAGCTGTCTTCCTTAAAGCATTTCCTGTTGAAGGAGTGCTCTGTGTACCTGATGTTGCTGCTAAGGCATGTTCTTGGCTTCTTTTCCAAACTAAAAAGCTAATTAATGCTGGTTATTCTAATTGTTAATGCTGACAGTACAAGTCACACTTATTTATATAGTGCTTTATACAATCCATATTGCTTCACAGCAGCTCCACAAAGATCACTGATGAAGTGTTAGTGCAGTCAAATCCATAATATTGTCTTTCAAGCTTTTTTTATTTGCATAACCCTTTTTTAACACATAGATAAACTCATACTGTGTTTGTGTATTTATATCTAAGCATATTTCAAACACAGACCTTCCACAAAGAATACCAAACTGTCTGTCATTGAAATGCTCCAATGGTTTTGGGAGGATCCTCTTCCTGTCAAAGTGTGTAAGTGTGTAAGTCACTGGAATGCCTCAAGGTTCAGTGTTAGTTCCTCTCCTTTTCTCTACACAACCTCATTGGGCACTGTCATAAAGATAAAACTGATGCCCAGAAGAAACACCATTATCAGTTCAACAATGCAAAGTTACTTGTCAACCCATTAGTCGAACCCAATATCACAACACAACATGTGTGGCATGTGACCACCAGCTATTAAGAGAAGATCAACAGATTGAAGCGAACAGTATCACCCTAAAATACTATGACTAGAAACATTATGAAACAGAGAGAGAGAGAGAGAGAGAGAGAGAGAGAGAGCGAGAGAGAGAGCAAATGAGAAGGCTGCCAGAAGCCAAAGAAGCAGGTTAATGAGACTCTTTCACAGGCTCAATTAATGTCTGTTCCTGCAGAGCATTAACTGTTTTGCGGGCTAAAAATGAGTCTGCTGGCCAAACTCTAATGTATTAATATATGTAGGTATTGTTTTCATATAAAACTCACATATATACAAAGTCAAACAAAGAGATAATTGTTTAAACTGATGGCTATGAAATTCTCAGTTATTAGTGATCTGGAGTGCTGTGTAGAATAAACTGAAAAGCACATACAAATACTCCATAAGACATAAGATAAAAAATACACTTTTACAAATAAAGGAGCTTCTTGAGGCTATGAACCTTTAACATTTCTCTTTCACAAAAGTTTCTTTATGGTGAAAGAATGTCCTTCAGATTCTAAAAAGGTAAGAAAAAGACGGTTCTTTTGACTGCATGGTTCTTTGTGGAACCAAAAATGGTTCCCTACAGTTATGTCATGATGACAGACTGGGGCCTTGCTCGGAGCCCGGATTCACTCTGATTAAGAGTAAATGCCAATGAAAATTGGATAGTAGAATTTGCATTCTGAGCCACTCCTTGTCATACAGGTATAAATAGGCGACAGGTGCTGCTTTGGTGCCGTTTCTACGCTGGAAGAATGAAAGCAGAGACTGTTAGTGTGGTGAGACAACGCGATCAGTGGCGTCCCTTTTCATTCAGCGATTCCCCTGGGTATTTCACATAAAAGAGCAGTTTCTGATCAAGGTTGGCTCGAGTCTTTTTAAAGACCAGCTGTGTCCTCTTGGGTGCGGTCATTACCTGACTTCAAATGACAGACACAAGCATTGTCTTCAGTGTCTGGGCATCCAGCACGAAGGTACAATCGTGGAGGGTGCATGCGTTCATTGTGAGTCCATGCCCCTGTCAGCTCCAGGCAGAGGATTCGCGGCTGGTGATTAGTTTCTCGGGACAGCTCATGACTCGCGACCACGTTCCTCCCCAGTGCATTTATTCCCGGAGGTGCATGAGGAACGGACGAAGTTGTGGATGGCTCCTTTATCAGCCAGAAACCGCTCTTCTCCCTCCTCCATCCTCACCAACCTCGACAGGAGGGCAGCCAGTGGTTATTACTCAAGTGGAAAAGGCAGTCACGTTGCACTTGTGCCTGCAGAACACCACCACTTAGAGGACTCGTCCGCATCTCACCTCCAGACCCTTTAGAACCACGACAGCTCTTGCTACTAAGGCCTACAGTGAGGTTGGCCAGGCTGCCTCTGCCCTGCATGCCATGGCAATCCTGCAGGTCCACCAGGCCAAGGCACTTAAAAAAAAGCACGAAGGTGGCACCGACCCGGGATTGATGCAGGAGCAGCGCACGGCGACCAACTTTGCTCTCCGGGCGACAAAGGTCACGGCACAGCCCATTGGGAAGGCGATGTCCGCTATTGTGGCCATCTGTGGCTCAACCTGGCAGAAATGAAGGGTGTCGAGAAGGTACACTTTCTTGATGGCTCGATCTCTCAGGCTGGGCTCTTCAGCGACACTACCGAGAATTCTCAGCAGGTTCTCAGCAGTACAATGGTAGACCGAGGCGATCCAGCACATCCTCCAGCTGCATGTTAATGCTCTACAGGAGATGGTGAGGGCACCGCTCTGTCCCCCGGAGGAGTGCTGGGTGGAGAATGCTCGAGACAAGGTTGGCAGTCCGAGGCGCTCCTGTTTTGTGCAAGGAGATTGGCAAAGGATGCAATCGAGCCAGTTCCTCCAGCTGAGATGAAGTCAGGGTTTTACAGCCCTTACTTCATTGTGCCAAAGAAAGGAGGAAATCTCGGATCTGCGAGTTTAGAGTTTGGCCCTGCACAAGGAGGGTCCTCCTCTCTCAGGGGTACGGCTCCCTATGGCACCCTCATCCAGATCTGTGGATCCTCCACGTGTGGCTCCTGGACGGGACGTGACAGACCAGAGTGCGCTACCACTCGCTGAGAAGACTTCCGAACATGCATGATTGGAGTTAATGGGCATTAATTCATCTCAGTCTCAAAAAACAGATTTAGTATTCATCAAAATGAATGAAAATAAACTCAGGATATGACGCAAACCTGCAATAATTAAATTACACAAATGTATCTAGTCTCATTTTATGCTGCTGACCTTTGATGATCCAGTTTAACCATACTTATAAGTGAAAAATAACTATTGTGCTTCATTGTTTTTAATGCAACGCATTACTTTTCATAAAAAGTAACTAAGTAATGTAATTAGTTACTTTTCGGGAATAACGCAATATTGTAATGCATTACTTTTAAAAGTAACTTTCCCCAACACTGGTCAGGAACAATGGCTTGGCTTCTCCAGTAGCGATGTACTCACCGTTGGTTCCTGCGGATGGCAAAGTAAGCGGATTTGCACTGGGGTTTTGGGAAGGTTATGACCTTGCATAGCGTTTGTTGACAGGCAGTTTCTTGCCAAACCTCTGCAGTGCTGTTGGTTGTGGCAGGGCTCAGGTTGTGGCGCATTCCATTGGACCCCAGTCTGTCATCACAACATAACTCGTAGTGACGGACAGACTGACGGAGGGAACGGAGACGTTATGTCCCCCTGCCGCAACCTCGAACCATCGCTGGGGGCCAGGGACTAGTTCTTGGCTTCTCAGCAAATCCTGATGAGTGGTTGCACCTGTTACCTATTTATACCCTTATGACGGGTAGTGGCTCAGGATGCAAATTCCACTAGCCAATTTTCATTGGTGTTTTCTCTTAATCAGAGCGAACTCGGGCTCCGAGCAAGACCCCAGTCTGTCGTCATGACATGACGTCTCCATTCCCTCCATCAGGGAACGAGGGTTACATACCTAACCAAGATATTATTCTAAGACATTGCTGTGAAGCACCTTTTTAGGCACCTTTATTTTACTCTCTTTTTGACAAACCAGTTCCTGAACAGTCATTGTTGTCCTGCAGAGTTTAACTCCAACCCAAATTAAACACCTGAGCCAATAAATGAAGGAAACGTCCAGGCAGGTGTGTTGAGGCCAGTCTGAGCTGAACTCTGCAGGACAGCAGTCCTCCAGAACAGAGATTGGACATCCTGGTTTAATATAATCAACAACACAGTTCATAAATACAACTTTGTATTGTTAAAAAAAGACTATTCTTAAAGACAAAATTAGATGAGTAACTTGTTACATGAATCTAAACCTTTTATGCAACTGGCCGCAGGCTGGTCTTGAAAGAATTAAATGAAAAAAGTTTATACAGAGCTTTCAGAGTGGAATTTAATTAGCTGACCTTGTGGTTTTATACAAAAATGCCCAAGTGATATGTCTTGGCTCTTTAACTATATCATATTTCTGAATGACTGTTTATGTTGGAAAATCTGAATAATCATTCCCTGAACCTTCATATAGCATCATGCATCACAGTCAAATACTGAAAAATATATTGGGGTAGATTTTCTACAACTGATTTCAAAAAGCACAACTCTCCAGAAAAAGCCAGTATGAATTTCCATAGCCGTTGGTTGATTTACACTGTTGTGCTAGTCTAGCTGTTCATCAGCTGATCTGAACTTTCTGACTAAGCTTTTATCCAGTTAGCTATGTTGGTTTTGTTTCAGTATGGCATTTATGTTTAATCATATTGATCAGATAAATTTGATTTAGAAAGTAACTTTTGGAAAGCGATTTTAGTAATTCCATGTTTACCATTGTGTAGACACGACAGATCTGGGTTGGGAGACACTGCACTACTGTGTTAGCAAGCACTGCAAATTAGTTGATTTTGGAACTCAGAGGATAAGAAAAAAAAAAACACAAGAACAACACCAGATCTGAACTCACCCCACTGAAGAGCCACTTCTCTGAAGTGGAGAGGAGAGAAAATGACTCCTTCCTCTGAAGCATTGGCCTGGAGGAAGAAAACAAGATCAAGACATCAGAAACAGCATCAGATGGATGTAATGATCAGATTACGATCTTACACACACTCGCTCAGAGAAACAATGAGGTCAAATTGTTTGATGAATTTTCACAGTATGACATCCAGCTATTTCAATAGAGCACGGCAGGGATGGTGTATTTTTGGAACCAGATAGCGTTTTAGTACTTTTTGTTCCATTATCCTGAAGACCTGAACTGACTTTTTGAATATATTTCTAGTTAAACTGCTAGAATAAAGTCTTGCCATGCCCACATAAAAAATATTATAGTAATGTATGGTAAATACTATAGTGTTTTTGAACCATACTATAGCAAAGTCCTCAAAATAATTTGCTGTAGTAATTTACTGTTGCTGTGGTAAATTACCTTACTTAATACTGTACTGTACTACAGTATAGTTTTCTACAACTATAGGGTATATTATACTACTATAAAACTGAGGTATACTACATTATTTATTACAGTTTATCAGTTAACTATAGTTGATACTATATAATTTATTATGATACTATATACAGTATAATACACTTTACTATAGTATGGTTCAAAAACACTAGCAGTAAAACACATAGTTTTTAGTATAAATTAGTATAGTATTTTGAACACAAGCTAAATGACTTACTGAAAAGTGTTGAAAATGATCACAGTAGTCAACAGCAAACTGCTTAGTTTGAAAGAAAATTCAGAGTGATTACACTGTAAAAATGTGATTGAATTTAACTGTAAAAGACTGTATGCTTTACTACAGTGAAAAACTGTACTGGACACTGCATTAAATTTTCTATTAAACATTATACTACTGTAAACATTATACTAAGTATAATATTTTTATAATAAGTATAATATTTTTGGAAGTGAAAAAGAACATATCATTTACAGTGAATAACTGTAAATTTACATTACCAGAATTCCCTTCAAATACAAATTAAATGTTTTTATTTTTATTATGTTAATTATGTTTTTTCTTAGTTTTGTCTTATCAGTTTTATACATTAGTGTTGTATGTTACATCTAATGTTGTAAAATGAATGTTTATTGCATTATTTCAGTTTCCTGTGTGTTGCCATGATAGTGTTTAGTGTTTGTGTGAATGTGCACCTTCTATGATAATATTTAAAAGCTGCTTGTGGTAAAAACACGGGAACCACAGCTGTTTTTAAAATACATTTTTCTAAAACATTTTTTACAGCATTAATATATTGCTGCATTATCAACATTGAACAATGACTCTTTTTTTTCCTGTGTACTTTTGTGGAAATTTCACCAATGTGTCCAAACCTTAAGGCAGGTAAAATACATGTGCGAACATCAATTTAATGGCCAATACTCCGGAGAGAGGGGTCACATAGTTCACACTAATGAACAATACATGCAAGGATCAAGCTTTAGTTTTTTTGCAAATTCAAAAGCCAAAATTACATTGGTTTCATGGCTTCAACCACTATTTAACATGTGGGCTTGGTTTTCCTGATCTCCTGCAGCAAAACTAATCTGAAAATGTTTTTATTATTAATTTAGTAAAGGTTTACAAGGAAAAGTTTTTTTCTGCTTTGGCTCACAATCGTCTCTCTGGCCTTTACCTCCTGACTTTATCAGTATTTAAAGTTGTCTCCTACTGAGACGGGCACATTATCCCACTCCAGACTGATCCTTGAGTTTGTTTAGTCAAGCTACTGGTGTAACAGCATGATAACTTCATCCAGACTCTCAAACTGAGCTGAATCTCACACACAGAACCATCTTACAGTACAGTTCCTGTTAGACAAAGAGACTGGTTTATGCCAATTATAGCAAGGTAAAATAAAATATTATCCAAACTACATTAAATAAAGATTCCCATGCAACAAGAATAAACAAGATTTGTGCTGAGAACATGCTAAAAACATCAAAATTGAAGAGACATTTATTATTTCACGAGTTCGCAGTTCCTCATAATAATTAAAAAGTGTGTTTGGAGTGCTGTCCAGGGGGCTAGCCGGGAGCTCGGCGGACTCCGAGCCCTACTGGTTATAACCCTAGTGAGGGCAGGGCTCGGCATCAGGCATCAGACCCTGCTTGCCCTCTTGTGGAAGGTGCGAAAGGAAGGCGGAGAAGGGGAGGTGGAGGGATGTGTAGGTAGATATTGAATTGAAGAAGACAAGGATATTTAAAGTGAAGGCAGACAAACAGGATTGGATAATGATTAATAGGCTGATTAGAGATAATTCGGAACCAGTTGTGGCTAAGCGTTCGTGTGCGCTCCTCCCGAAACTTTTTATTAGAAAGTATGACTCATATGGCTGAAAAAAAAAACTTATATATTTATAATATAATATATGTGTGTCTGTGTATTTTCTTGGATTAAAATATAGAAAATATAGTGGAAAATATATTATATTGTATATTTATAATATATTTTATTATTTTTATTTAAATAATAATTTTTTTTAAATTCAATGGATTAATCCACTAATCTGTTCTCATTTATTCATTCCAAAGTCGCAGGACTTCAGTGTCTGTTCAGAACAAAAATTACCTTTTTTTTCCAACAATAAAATTTTTAATGCTCTCATATTTGTCCATTCACTGTTCACTGAAAGTCAAAGCGAGCAAAACTGAGCTGATTAAGACATTGCAAAAAAAAATAAAAATCATATAGTGATCAAGCAGTTTAATCCAAGTCTTCCTGGACTATATGATTTTTATTCACATAATTTTGACATTTATACACAGAGCACATCAAATATCATAAATAGAAGTTCAAAGGTACGTGGAAGGTAAAATGATCTGACACTTCTGATTAGTAATATGGGTAACACTTTACGGTAAGGGACATGAATTACTAATGCATTAATTTGTACATGATTTCATAGTAATTCATGTACCCTTACCGTAAAGTGTTACCGTAATATGTATTGCTAAGAACTTGGACAACTTTAAGGGCAATTTTACTACTATTTGGATTTTTTTGAACCCTCAGATTATTATCAAATAGCAATATAAAAAAAATTCACTGGTTTTATGACTGGTTTTAGTTTGTCTGATGTTGCATTTGAAATACTTATCGTTCAGCATCTTGGACTTAATTCACAAATTAGACTGCACACACACACACACACACACACACAGAGAACACTGGTCTGATCAGTACTGATCTGCTCTAAATACAGTGCTGTAATCAAATCCGCCCACACTGACCAGCACCTCATGGAAACTGACTAGGGTTTGTCTCAGTCTAAAGACACTCATGTGTTTTGTAGAGGCAGACAGGATGAACTACTGAATACATGTACATGATTGAATTTCCTGTGTTAAGAAAAAACACACAGCAGGTCTAATTATGAACAAGCGTCTATAGTTTCAGAACTTTGTTAAAAGTAAAACTGAGACAACTGACTGCGTCACAGTATCATGGACTGCAATCACCTGACAGCAGACTTGTTTGTACCAGATCCCTTTTTTTTTTTAATAATTTAAGCAGCAAAAATTTCCCATAAATCACATGTGGAGATAAACCACATACATATCTTAAATGTAACAGTCTGGTGGAATTAATTTTTTTTCTTTTTTTCATTTTAACGTGCTTGCCTCTTAATCATAAGAAAGATAATTACAAAATTTGCAATATTTGATTGGACAATCAGTTTAACTTATGTACTGTGACAAATGTTTATATTCTTGTTGAATATAAACAACATATTTAACAAGAAAAAAAGCAATGGAACTTTTATCTCAAGCAGTGTTATTTTACAAGATTTAGACACTAGTTTTTTATTTTTGTTGTTTTACTTTTAGATTTAATTCATTTTTGTAACCCTGACCCTTAATGATGTTAGAAAATAAAGTAAGTGAGTGCAAGACGTGCTATATAAATTATGACATGCATACAAAACTTTGTGCAATATATATAGTACCAAATGTCATGTAATGAAACGTATTATATATTAATTATTATAACAGCATGCCTTTCTGGTTCGTGTGCACACCAGTGACTGTTTTCTAATTATTTACTGCCATCTAGTGGCAAACATCTAATCTAACCAAAATGATAGTCTGAATCTATTTATGTTAGCCTTCTCTATTTGTATTTGATATATCCACAATAACTTCAAACCATGCTGCCTGGCAAATAACATTAACTGTGATATATTTTATATCAGCACTGCATAATGGGTCTTTTTATTCTCCTCAGACTGATCCAATGTCAGATCATCTGATGCACAGTGGTTGCCCTCCAGCTGCTTAAACCCAGCTTAATGTATGAAGAAACACTTTTCCTTAACAAGACCTCAGTAAAAATGTACATGTACACAGCATTAGGAATAGGATATCTCTCCAAAGCCTTCAAACTGGCTGTTATTAAGACTCCCGTTAAAAAAACGCAACTTGACCCCAAAGAGATAGCTAATTACAGACCTTTCTCAAATCTCACTTTTCTGTCAAAAATACTAGAAAAGGTAATATCCTTCTTAGAGAAAAATGGTATCCGTTAGGATTTCCAGTCAGGATTTAGACCGTATCATAGTACTGAGACTGCTCTAATTAGAGCTACTAATGACCTGCTTCTA
>JAUMHQ010000038.1:2408174-2427141 GCA_032361165.1 Enteromius paludinosus | reverse complement strand
CTATGCCCACCCCTAATTTTTATATATATATATATATATATATATATATATATATATAAATAATCAATCAGTGGTCAAGCCAGAAGTCAACATGTCAGGCTCAGTGTTCACATTCGTCAGAAAATCTACCTTCCAGTGGTTTATTTATAGTTCACTCTGCACGTTGAATTAATATTGAAACACAAAATGCACACTTCACCCCATATATCTCACATCGTAATTGAGTCTTTCTGTGATACTTTGACAGGTGATCTTCTAGTAGGCTGTGCCAAGAGTTTGGTGGTCTTCAGTCTGAAGCGTCAGATGCTGAGCGAGCAGCTCTCTGTGCTGGACTTCGAGAGGGTGCTGATTCTACATATCCAGGGCTGGAACCCATCTCAGGTGGCCTTTTGTGCTGGATACGTAGCCCTTCAAACAGAGCTGGAGGTCCTGGTGGTAAAGCTCAGGCGGAAGAAGAGAGGCCAGGCTGCAGAAGAGCACACACTGCTGCCTAGAGATATCATGACTGAAACCAGCATAGATGAAGATTCAGGTATTACTAACAAAAAAGTCAAGATGCAGGCTGGGTGCATACTGTGCTTATAGGGTTGACTGGTCAACCAGTAGAGATTGTGGAATATCATTCGTTTCTATACAGGCTCACGTGAAAAAATAAACGTATCATTCGCATTGGTTTTTAAACATTTCTCTTTAAATACAAGTGCTTTTAAGAATTTAAATTGCAATCAGCAGCGAAAGAGAACTCATTTTAAAATATGCATAATATGCATGCATGTGTCAAAAGGCTGTCTCTGTATATCCAAGTATCCTCACAAATGCAGTAATTTGAGAATTAAATGTAAGCAAACATCTAAAAAAAAGAAACACATATAACAGCATATTGGATGCGGACAGCTCTTAAAGTGACAGCAGTTTAATATCCCTCCTGTTCATGTTAATCAAACAACAAAAGAGAGAAAGTCCCACTGTTCTTGACCAAATCACTCATGTGTTTTAATAAAAATATGAATATATAAGTAATATCATCACTCCTGAAAACTCCCCCTCTCCCTCTCTCTTCTGTCAATACAACCAAGGAGTAATGATATTACTGCACCGAGGTCGAAGTGCTGCGAAGTGCTCTTCCATCATACATTATAGTTATCTTTTTTTATCCACTAAAAATTGCCACATTTTATTTTGTGTCACAATATTTACTTGTGTAACTAGACAGGTAACCATGTTTAAATAGGGAAACATGAAAGCGTTTGGTGGCTTCTAAATTCATCCCTGTTTGGATCCTAAGGAATGAATGAAGCTAAGTTAAATGCTAACATAATGGCACCACACATTAGAGCCATTATTTTGTTTTGTTTTTCTCCAGCTGATGAAGAACAGGCTATTAGCATTTATTTGCGCAATAGATGAAATCTTGTGTGGAAACAGGAAACAGGAAAAAAAATAGGCCTGTACTAAAACTTATGGTGATGATTCGTTTTTTTTTTTTTTTTTTTTTTAAGGATTATGTCATCACGCACAAAATTGTATTTCACAGTTTTTAAACTAATTTTCTAAAACGTAATCTATGTTATTTTTCTAACGATTTAAGGATGTTATATTGTAATGTTGTTATTGTTTTATTTGGTTATTTTATCTCTATTTAACAAAACAAAATTGTAGTCAGTTTGGAAAATTTGTGCCACCTGGCGGTAGTTTCGTGAACGACTTTAACACATACTGCAACATTGCTAGGGATCCGTGTTAAAAGTGAATCTTCATAAGACAACCGAGACAGATGTAAATTGTAAATTGAAGGCTTTTTGACATTTTACGAAGAGTGAAACATTTAAGGGGGTCTGAATACTTTCTGTACCCACTGTACATATTAGGGCTGGGTGATATATATCGTACAATATATTATGCGCATCTCATCAATAAAGCCGCTTCTTGATTAGCGTTAAATCTCCGTCACCTGTTTTCAAAAGGAACGCCAGCTTATAAACAAAGCCGTTGATCACTGAGAAGCTGCGCGTTGAGTTTCGCGGGTGATTCAATGGCGTAGCTTCTCTGTGATCTACGGCGTTCCTTTTGAAAACAGGTGACGGAGATTTAACACTAATCAAAGAATCGGCTTTATTGACGAGATGCGCATAATATATCGTACGATATATATCACCCAGCCCTAGTATATATATTTCAATATACTTATTTTTGCTTTTAATAAGGTTTTTATGATATAAAAACTTTTGATAGCATAAAAACTTCATAAGTCTTGTCACCGGTATATAGCTTAAATAATAATTATTAGGCCTGTCTCTCTGGCAGATGCTCTTTCTGACAGTTTTTTTGTCTCTCGCGCTTTTTGATGCTACTTTTGATGAACATCACAGATGGTAATAGCACCGTTTTTTTTCAAACTCGTATAAAATATAATTTTTACTGTTAGCCTAATAATAACCATGCATTTTAGTGCAAAAATAGGCCTGCACTAAAACTTATGGTGATGATTCAGGGTTTTTTTAAGGATGATGTCATCACGCAAAAAATTGTATTTCATTGTTTTGAAACAAATTTTCAAAAAATTAGTCTATTTTATTTTTGTAATGATTTAAGGATTTTATATTATAATGTTGTTATTGTTATTGTCTATTTAACAAAACAAAAATTGTATTCAGTTTGGAAATTTTGCACCACCTGGTGGTAGTTTCGTGAACGACTTTAACACGCGATGAATTAAAGTTAATTCCGTGGCCCTGCGGTGGCGGTAATAGGCATGTTGGTTGTCCACCTACTATAATACAGCCATGAGTGCTGTGGGATCTGTTTCCCATACATTTATTTATTTGTAACGACCTGCCACCATATCAAAATTTTCCGAAAGGCTTTATCGAATAAACATGAGCACGTATAAAAATATATCACTGTATTTTCTGAAGGAAAAACTTCCGTTCTAGATTATTAAAAATGTATACATTAAACAGAACAATCTAAACATGAACACACATATTATATATAGGCTAAATATAGGCTAATTATACAAAAAAAAACAGATAAACGCAGAGCAGTGTAAGCACACATGACACGCGCCAGCACGCGCTCGCTATCACCTATGTTTGCAGCTGAATACAAATAATCATTATTGATGGACAACTATGCTATATCAGGGGAAAGACATCAGCACAGCCTGGCGCAGAGAAAGGAGATGAAGCCGGTGCTTCAGTTTCAGCTAACATGTTTATAACCCTGTGAAACATGTTTCATGACTGTCGTTAGTAGACTTTAGTGTTTTATCGTCTGTGATTTCACCACCAACAACAACGCATCTGACTTAACATTGCAGTTTCCATGACGTAACATGTATTATATAAAAACAATGAGGCAAGCAATATATGGTATATGGTTTAATTATGGTTTCATTTAATAACACTGTAAAAATACATAATGTAATACAATGCCTACAAAGGGCCCCAAAAGCCTGATAATTGCTGTTGCTTCATTTACAGGACGATCCAATCTCTGTTTAATATTGACCAAAGATTTCATTCAAATATCCACTTCATTTAGTATAGTTGAGTTTTCAGTTTGGCCACCCTTTTGTTATAGAAATGCTACAGCCTATTTAATTTATTCAACAAGGGCTACCAGGGATTTTGAAATTTTGCGAGCCCTGCCTATATGCTGGTTTCTAAAAAATTACATCTTGCACAGTTGTATAATGTGTGCATATATTTCTTAGAAATGACAAAAGATGGATTCAGTCCCCTCCATGAGCAAGAGGACTTCTTTCTGTTCCCAAAGCATCTTGAGATGTTGGGTAGTGAAGCACAGGAGTGTGGCATCTCTTTAGTTCTGGAGTGGACTGGTATAGAGGACGAGAGCAGAGGGGACATGAGCCTGGTCTACGTCTTATTCAGGTATAGTGAACAGATTTCAAAAACAAGCTGCTTTCATAATGTGCCATGTTTGTTTGCCAGATGTCACCTCTTTAGCTTGCCCTGTCTAGGAGGTTTGCACCTGATTTCTTTCAAGGCTGCAGCGTTGAGGAGACTCACTTGCATTCCCTGCAACTCCACCCCATGTTTACTAGTAAGTGAACGCTGTGTGTGCTACACCCGCTCACTCAAACTATTCTGTTTTGGACTGAATGGTTTCCTGCTGCTGTCTGAACAGGTAATCAGGAAGAAGCATCCGTCTCCAAAGGTGGGGAACCTACTTGTATGTTTGTTTTCTTCTCCTTGCCGAACACTGGTTACATGTATAGCTTGATGGACTCAGTGGAGTTGGTGTCCACCTATCAGTACCCAGAAAAGGCCCATCAGGCTGTGCTCAGTGACCAGTTTCTCTACGTTATCACCAGGTGGGACACACATACAGCACATCCTGACATATTGACTGTTGAACTTAGGGATGCACCGGACTGAAAATTCTTGTCCGAAGCCGAACAAAATGAAACACTGAGCCAAGGCCTGAATACCGATCATGTTTTTTGTGCATTTTCGTCCATCTTTTTAAGAAATCAATGGGAAAAAAAGACAATTTAAAAAGATTTACTTAACACTGAACTTAATAATAAAATACTTAAAATAAATAAGTAAAATAAGATTTTTGAGACATACTTTTTGTAGATCCCAATTTGAATACTAAGTGTGAATGTTACAATAAATTAGTGCTGTCTAACAATAAATCACATCCAAAATAAGTTTTTGTTTACATAAAATATGTGTGTACACTGTATATTTATTATGAATATATAAATACACACACATACAACATATATTTTGAATATATTTACATGCATAGTGTATAAGAAAACATAACATTCTGCAGTTTACAAATCGTTTGAGACAGTTTTGCAATTCCAATCATCATACAATAATCAGCAACAGAGAGATGTAGACACAAACAGTAAACAGTCTCTCACTGTCGGTGCTTGTAGTGATTTTTGTGTCTTTCTTGGACAGGGTTAAATGCTTTTGCACTGCCAACATGTTTGCTGCATTAGCACGCTTACTCTATTTGATCACATTACGCCGTTGTTCGATACATTGTATTTTGTTTTTTTTGCTTATTTGTCCGAACTCCGGAACTGTTTTTTTTTTTACTTTTTTTGGCCAAATAATTTCAGTGCATGCCAAGATGAACTGCTATAAATTGCTGTCTGTGGGTGCTGTAATACACTCTGTTGTGGGTTTCTTTATTGGGTTTTCATTAAAATGGTCTTGTTTTGGCATTAACAAAATACAGTATTAGATATTTTTTGAAGCATCCAGTATTGTTTTATGGTTTTTCATTTTGACTGGCCAAATGTTATAATTTTATATTTAAATATTTGTGCTGAAGCAATTTATAACATTTTGATTATAATTGGAATTAAAAAATTAAAATAGATGATTATGGTTGTGTTTGCTGTAGGAATGCTCTCCAGTGTTTTACTGTCAGATGCAGTGCAGTAGCGGCTCGGGTCGATGACCCATACATCGACACCACCATGAAGGTAAATCAACTTATCCTAATTCATTATTATATGTGTTGGATTCAACAGGTTTTACAACAAAGTTTTAATCATGTTGATCATTTACAATATTTCAATTCATATCAAATTTGATGCAATAGGCTTTATGGGCCTGAACCTTAAACTTCTTCTGCACTCTTTATTCCATGAACCTGAATTACTTTTTAAACTGACATGGGTGATAAAATGGGTGAAAATGTCCCAGAAAAAGAGCATTAATGTACTCTAAATTATAGTTAATTAACATCTTGAAAATTAAATATTGGCAGTCCATTATTCCATGGGAATTTCAGCATGTTCAGGAACTACTAATACTGTCAATATCCTATCAGGCATGTCCGCCCATCATGATGGAGGTGTGCGCTCTGAGGATCCAGCTCTTTATCGGCTTGAAGATTGTCTGTCAGGATGGAAATAATATTGTTCTCCTGACCGCAGCAGATGTGGACAGCAAAGAGGACATGGAGAGACCAGCCCGCAAAAACACGTATGTGTGTGTTCACTGCAATTAAATACATTTATATGCTCATTACTAAAATTGTTTTGCATATGGTTTGACTGCTTGATTCTTTCAGTATTCGTTGCTGTTTGGTTTGTGAATGTGTGGTAGTGTTCTGTGTAAATGGCCTGTAACTCCTATTGTAGTGAATCAAGGGAACACAGAGCCCTGACGGGCATTTTAGTAGCTGTAGGTCTAGAGCCATCCTCAATGCCAACACTGGAAAGTCTTCTGTCCAGGTCCTTCCTGTAAGTTAGCAAGTAGCATGATCCTAACAGTGGACCTTTCTGAAAAAAAAACCAAAAACAAACTAAAATTCCCCCTAACCCACTTTGAGTGTCACCTGCATGTGGTTATTTATAATTCGTCTAGTCTGTCAGTTTTGTTCAGATATATTGTCATAGTAAATTAGATGCAGATTTTACTGCAGGTCGAGGCTTCCTGTTGTTTAAAGAATGCTTTAATGTATAACTGAATTTAACCAACTACAGCTAAACTAATCACACACCTCATTTCAGCCTAGGAGTTTAACAATAATTCATTTTTGCAGAAAATGTTTTTTTTTTTTTTTTTGGTATTTGTGTAATGAAATAACCTATTATTAGGGTTGGGTTTCATTTGAATTTGATCGATTCCAATTCAGACTCCTTATCAATTTGAAGGCTCCTAATATTGTTCTGGGAGTCTCCTACAATGATACAGTACATGCAAGGACAAACAAAGATTTTATGGGTTCGGAACAACATAGGGGTAAGTGATTAACGACAACATTTTCATTTTGGGGTGGAGTAACCTTTTAAATATTTGATTCTGGAATTGGAATTGATTTCCGATTCCCAACCTGGTCCGTGTACGTTGCGTCCATTTGTTTTTAAATTTGAAATGAAATATTCAGAAACGAGAAAACGGTCAATTTTTTGTTTTTTAATTTGTAAAAAAACAACGAAATAAAGAGATTCAAGCTGATTTTCGTTTTTTGGTCCATGAGTAGAAAAAGGATAAAAGATTCGAAATTTATTTTTCCACTTGTGGGCGGTCATGACACGCCCCTTACCGCCGACTGGTCAACCAAATCTGAGCCCATTACGTCATCATCAGTTCGTTCAGCTAAATAAAATTCTTCTACTGCTATATCAGTAAAAATCAGTATGTCGGCTTTCTGTGCAACCTAAATGTGTTTCACGGAAATATTTATTTCACAAATATTAATAATGATGAATTATCAGTAAAATGACGGCATAGGCTATTTTGTTTCCACAAAATAAATAAATAAATAAATAAATAAATAAATAAAAAGTGATAGTATCCTCCGTATCCTCAGGAACACGCGGTAGATTCTCATCCAAAACTTGGAAATACCACAACATCTATTTATTTTACACAAATGTATTATAATAGTACAGGCATAGCGTTTAAACATATATTTGAAGTATTTTAGTAATTCAGATTTTATTTTAGGCAAGTCATGATGACTTGAGAAGGCTACATTGATCAAAGATAGTTTATGAGCAATTCTGTCTGCAGCTGGGTGCTTGCTTGTTACATTAAAACACAAAACCGTATATTTAAGGAACAGAAAAGGCTCCAAAACTTGTTTTTTGTTTTGTTTTTTTTTGTTTTTTATTAACTGTACAACGAAATGTCATTATTTTGCTATTACACGCAAATCCCAATGAATTCTGGCTAGGTCCTAAGCATCTCGGGTCAGGGCCAGCTTTAGGGTCTAAGTCTAAGACCGTGCAATAACAGGCTATATTCAGAATTTACATAAAATGTGTTTTTCGTGCTTGACATGCGGCCACGTACGGCACACAGAGATAGCTACTACACTTGCGTTCATTCATCTTTATAAACATAATAATGTGAGAAGCACAGAGTAATGTGATTCTGCTACTAAATTTAAAATTATTTAGTTAAGTTGGAAAATGTACGCTACTATTCTAAACTCACAGTATCAGCTCTATACAACAGGGTGCCAGACGGAGCGTGTGTGAGGCTAGGCTTAGGCCCAATCCCAATTCTATTTTCTACCCCTTTGCCTACTCCTCACCCCTTCCCTTTGCCCCTTGAAATAAAGTGGAATGGGGAAGGGCTGAAATATTTTCCCCTAAGAAATGGGACACCACTCAGTGACGGTTTTTGGCATGGGCGAACGGGGCGGCCGCCCAGGGCGGCATTTTTTCATGTCACGTGGGGGGGCGGCACACGAACTTAGAGGAAAAAATAATAATCTGTGCCGCTAAGCGGTTTTCTATTGTCAATCATACCTGTGATGCAGCTGAAGGAGCCGCACAGAAGCTGAGCGAGCGGATAGGAGAGGAGAGGGGTTGGGTGGGCTCTCCCAAATGAAGCGGACAAGGAGGTGGGGCTAAATTATGTCAGTAACACCTGAGTTTCTTACAAATAACGCACATTTCATTCAAACTATTCTAAACACAGACCAATAATTTGCACTTTTTCATTTATTTAGTTGTGTGAAATGGCCAATGGTTTAGGGCAGGTAAGCTAGTGGGTTCTCCTGTCCAAGGAAACATAGGAGGCTGGAAACCCAGAACACACTTAAAAGGTGTCAGGCCCGTAGCTGGTTTACGCAGTGAGTTCTGAGCGTACTCTGCTCAGAGGAGATATGAACTCCAATCTTGCTGATCAGCGTGGCAGTAGGAGCAGAGGAAGCGTGTAAGTTCCTGGTTAAGGCGTTCAGCCTGGCCATTGGATTGGGGATGATAGCCTGAGGTGAGGCTGACATTACAACAAGCTAAAATTAAGTGAGTTTTTACTTGAAACAAGCAAAATAATCTGCCAATGGGGTAAGAAAAATATTCTTATTTCAAACAGAAAACAAGATTATTTTGCTTACCCCATTGGCAGATTATTTTGCTTGTTTCAAGTAAAAACTCACTTAATTTTAGCTTGTTTTTTCTAAAAACAAGACTGTAATTGTTTCTTGTCTAGAAAATCCTTCTTGATTTGAGAATTTTTAGATATTTTGGCTGGAAATAAATAAGAAAAAAAATCTTGTCTTAGAAAGCATTTTTTTGCAGCGTATAATTTCGGGTCCTGCTGAAATTAGTGATTATCACATTCTATATATAATTAATTCGCTGTTTGAATAACCATGGAAAGGAAACGTAGAAAAATCAATTTATAATTAATATTTTTATTTTCTTAAATTATAATCATGTTCAAAACAAATTATGTCCCATTAAACGTGTTTTATTATCATACATGACACCGTTTGGTTCCAGCCTAAAAAGACGGGTATACAATGTTTAATACATTTGGCTGTTTTTAGCCTTACCCTGGAGTAGGTTCACGCTCCGCCTATGTATCAAAACTTTACAGTCACTGTTGTGCGGTTATGCTTAATAGAACCTCAAAAGCTTACTAC
Organism: Enteromius paludinosus; assembly: GCA_032361165.1. NCBI lineage: Eukaryota > Metazoa > Chordata > Actinopteri > Cypriniformes > Cyprinidae > Enteromius > Enteromius paludinosus. Next base: position 2,417,763 of record JAUMHQ010000038.1, on the reverse strand, counting down.
CAGTGGCCCGAGCTCCCTAACAGTTTTATGGCGAAAAAAAAAAAAAAAAATTTAATTTATATCCAATAGGCTAAAAATGTCTTCAACCCAGTGGAATTACATTACAGGCTGTTTTTTAGGGAATGTTTCCATTTATTCACATGTATTTGCACGGACACGGAACACAATGGCAATTTTATGCAGACGGGATTTCGAGCCTGGGTGGAATTGATATTTGTGAAATAAATATTTCTGTGAAACACGTTTAGGCTGCACAGAAAGCTGAAACATTGATACTGATATAGCAGCAGAGGACTTTTTATTGACCGCCCACAAGGGGAAAACAAAATTTCGAGTCGTTTATACTTTTTCTACTCATGGACCAAAAAACGAAAATCAGCTTAAATCTCGTTATTTTGTTTTGGGTTTTTTTAACAAATTAAAAAACGAAAAATTGACAGTTTTCTCCTTTCTGAATATTTCATTTCAAATTTAAAAACAAATGGAGGCAACGTACACGGACCCAACCTACTACTCGATTTTTGATTCCCTACCTATTACACATGTAGAGAAGTGTAAGTGGACTAAAGGTGCGGTCATATTTGTAAAATGTTGTATGCAAAAAGGTCAATAGTGTAGTGTTGTATGAAACACCACTTACACTTATAAATCAATACATTTTCTGTTCCTTTTTAATTTACACAACCATTCATAAAGTCTGCATTGGGAAAACTTTTAAATGAAATTTTAAATTGTATGGTTTCCAGTAGAAATGCATTGGTTTCACCAATGAAAATTCAGCAAACCACAATAAATGTGGCCGCACCTTTACCCAAGGAAACATGAGCATTAACAATGCATTTGTGATCTGTGACTATTGTGCTGTACTTCTCCGTTCCTCAGATCCAGGAAGACCTCTGTCTGTAAACCCGCAGAGCCGGCTGACAGCGGACATGGCTGGAACCTCTATGTCATCACTTCTGTGTCCACGCTGCAGCTCTACAGAGAAATAGTACTGTGTCTTCAGCTGTCATATCAAGACTATTTATTAACTGTTTGAGATCCAGACTATGGTGGAGGTACTAAGTTTATTTCTGGCCAAGAGCTGCCCACATAGACAGGAAAAGAGTGTCTGACTCATGTGAAAAGCAGCAGACAGTGCTGGGTAGTAATTGATTACATGTAATGTAGATAGATGTATGTAGTATATGTAGATGGATTGTACTGTAAAATGCTCATAATCAAATAACAGTTACCTTTTTATAAATTAAATGGTTACATGTAATGCACATCATGACAGTAAATTAGTCATAATTTATTGATTCACTCCAATTTTTAATACAAGGTTAAAGGATGCATTTCAACATGTTGATGTTTTAAAAAAAAAAAAGTCACAGAGTTCCATTTAAGTTTAAATTTATAATATAAATTTAATCTAAAATAATTAGAAAGTAGTCAGACTACAGTACCTAATATGTGTAATGCCTATTTTGTTATTAACTACAGTTTTCATCTTGTAATTTGTAATCAGTGATGGACAGTTATGACTTGACACATCTGAAAGGAAAAAATAAATAAATAAAAAGTATAAACTGATTACGTTTAGGGTACACTTTGAAAATGAATAACTTTATCTACAATTATGTATATTGTTTACAGTACTCCAGCGTGTCTTGGATTGCTCAAAACCTTTGAGCTTGTTAGCTTACTGGTTTTTGCCCCATTACTTAATGCACAAAAAACACATCTCAAACTATTTTGAAATCGCTGCATTTGTTGTTGCTAGGAGGAGGCTTCTTAGAGAACAGAGAGCAAATAATAAAAGGGAGATGATTTTGTCTGCATGCATTCATTTATTTGAATTCTTACTTCATTACTATGTTCTTTGCTATTACTTGAGCATTAGCACAGTCATGTTTCCTGTGTGCTGCCTCAGGTGGAGTACAGCAAGCGATATGAGCAGTCGAGTCCGTCGTCTCAGAGCTGCATTCATCTGCTGAGTGAGGGTCACCTGCTGCTGCGGTCCGCACTGCTAGCGCAGGACTGTGAGTCTGCCGAGAGAGCGCAGCTGCAGGAGGCCTTCCAGGAGAGCTGCGCTCACTTAGGAGACTGCTTCAGCAGGTCAGCTGCATCTCATGGTCATGTGATGATCAGAAACTGACAGTATTATTCTTAGATTTCATGTTTGCTCTGCAGGTTTGATAAGAAGGACTGTCATTTGGCTCTTCCATACTATAAGATGTCTGGCCTCACTGTGACTGAAGTTGTCAAGAGGAATATGTCCATGAGCAGCGTGTCAGATGGTTATGGCAAAGGATTTATCTTCTTCCTTAAACATTCGCTCTATGAGGAAACCATGGAGGAGCTTAGCAAGGTACCAATAGAAATGTCAGTGGGGTCAATTCAGGGTCAAAAAATGAATAAGGAGCAAAATGAACACCAAGTTAAAGCCGAAATGGCTAAAAATGCCCCATGCACAATTAAACTATTACAGCTGTCGCAATTAAAAGGAAGAGTGAAAATGAAATAAATGTCAGTTTGCGGGATTACATTTAGATTCACGCACACTACTGCGTCAGATTGCTTTTATGTGCAGTTTTGTGCAGCGTTGAGCCTTGTAACCAATCAAATGCATTCATGTTGAACTAAGCAATGCTTTGGCCAATCAGAGGTTGCTTAAAACTTTTACCTGTGTTGAGTGCACGCAGGCTAATTCCCTCATCATAAACAAAAGTGTGCAGAAATTATGTTAAAAGTTATGTGTTATGCTTGTCTGTGAAGCCAGAATGTGATGTACGCATAACACAGAAAACGAAATTTTAATTGTTTTCCATATCAATATTAATAGTCATTATTACAATAATCTAACAAAATACTTTTTGTCGTAGTATTGCAGTCCAGTGAGCTGCTTTTTTGTGTATAATTTAGGTAGTTTTAAACAGTTTATTGTTATTGACAACAGTTTAAAATACTGATTAAGCTGAGTACATTTTAGTATTTGGAATTAAAGACAGCATATTATGCTAATTATAACAAATTATAAATATTACCTTTCTGAATGTCTGTTCAAGGGGGGCAAATATTTCCCCTTATTGGAAGCGTTAATTACTTATATTGGGTAAATGTAATGTTAAAATTAATTTCACTTATGTCAAACAAGATGAAATTATTATTTATTTATTTATGTATTTTATTTTCAAACAGTGGGTAGAAAACTATTTATTTATTTTTGAGGGGTAAAGTTACCCCTCAAAAATAAGGGGTAAATGGGCCATTGTAAACAGACATTTGGCTTTATATTTTGGTAAGGATGTACCTCAGAGTTTAAAAAGTTTGAAAACCCATAATATGGTAAAAAAGAGGAGCTGTGAGGAGCTCTCTTAACATAATCCCACAGATGCATTCATTGACTTTAACTTCTACTACACCTGGAATATATTTACAGTATTTTAATTTAAGGTAAAATTAGAGTCGAACTACACATATTGATTAGTCTGTTTAGTTATAACCTGCTAATTTAACAGTTATTGTAAGAGTCGTTCTGTGTTGTGTCTGTGCTTCAGGACGTGGCTGATAAAGTGCTGGAGATCTTCAGCGTGGCTGAGCCCGCTCAGCTTCCTCATGTCGTGAGCAGTCCGTCCATGCTAAGTGCTGATCCTGACCACGCCGTGACCCACCTGAGACAGCTTGAGTCCTGCGGCGCCCCGTCCATCATCCTGTCCCTGTGTATGGCCTCCCTGGCCCTGCGCAAGGGTGACCTGGACAGCTACAGGCAGCAGATGGACCGCCATGCTGAGGTCTGTCATCAGGAACCTATGCCGTACATCCACAGAATTATATACGACCTAGGGATGTGCAACTTCAACTTCACCCTCCAAAGCTTATGAAAATACAGTAATCGACGTTTATTGTGCCCCGTTCCACCCCCTTCCCAGCAATGCATCTTCACTCCTCCATAAAGGCCCAATTTAATGTGCAAATCAGTAAAATCATGTAAATGTGACTTTTGCAAAAAGGGTGCGCTTGAATTATTGAAGTGTGTTAGATTGTTTCATGTTTTTAAAAGAGAACTTGAGCTGGAACTCTGTTTATCCACACAGATTGTAAAATCAGCTTTTAGCTCAAGGTGATCATCTAAGAGATAAAATACACACAAAATAGTGATTATTCATTTAAACCTTCATCGGCCATGTAATAAATGAAGATAAACAGTTGAGACTGAAAATACATGTGTAACAGTAAATTGGATCTGTGCTGCTCTTAAAGTGACAGTAGTCTAATATCCTGCTGTGACTGTGAGCTCTTGAGTGAAGGATGTTTGTAGCTTTAATTAGAAACAAAGAAAGATTTTGCTGATGGTTTGGTTATTCGTTTCTGTTAACTAAAAAAAACCTTTAAGCTCAGTTGTTTTGTTTGTATCTTTTACATTCTATTGCTTTTGTCCTTTGCTTTTTTATTACTGACAGTTCAATTATTTTCAATAATTTTGAGGACTTTTTTGTTTGTTACTAGTGCTGATTATGTTTTTTATAGTCAAGCAGCCCTAATCTGAACGACTGAAAGCATTTCTGTTTACTGCAATCTCCAGATGCTGCAGGTGTACGGCTTCATAGAGGAGCCCAAGCTGCTGCTGCATGGCCGTGGGAAGGCTGTGATACCCACCATTCTGGCCCAGCATCTGCGCCACACGCAGGATGGGCTGTTGGTGGCGGCGGTCGTGGCGCTGCACGAGAACAGTAAGATCAGGCTGGAAGAGGCCGATCTCTTCTTCCAGGTGTGTGTGTGTGTGTTGCAGGTGGACAGTAGTGAAGTAGATTTTGTAGCTTTTTCTTTGGAAAACTTTACTTCACTAAATTCCAAAGCATACATGCTGCACTGTATTTAATAAAAAAACAAGTTATTTGTTTTGCCTTTAGTACTTAAAGGGTTAATTCACCCCAAAATTAAAATTCATTAATTAATTACTTACCTTCATGTCGTTCCAAACCCGTAAGACCTTAGTTCATGTTCAGAACACAAATTAATATATTTTTTCTTGAAATTAGAGAGCCATCTTACCCTCCATAGACAGCAATACAACTGAAATGATCCAGATCCAGGTTTTATGGGGAAAGAAAACAAAAATAACACAATTCACTGTACCATTCTTCTCACTGTACCATTTACAACTTTTAATTCAAGAAAAAAACTTTTTTTTTTTTATGATGTACTCTTACACTGCTGTGGAAGGTTGTTTCCGCAAGTAGAAGTTTACTTGTTTCATAATCGCAAGATAAAAACTTGCTTTTGAGAGAAAAAAGTCAGAATTTAGAGTTTGTATCTCACAATTACTTCTCAGAACATGCAACTTTTGCGAAAAAAAAAGTCACAATTGGAAGTTTGCATCTCACATTGCCTCTGAGAAAAAAGGCAGAATTGTGAGATAAAATATCTCAATAACCTTATTTAATTTTTTTTTTTAAATCAGTGGTGGAAATGGGCTTCCATATACTTTATTTTTCAGTTTATTTATTTTTACCAGAAAATGTTTTAGATTTGTATTATATGTACATTTTTAAAAACTTGTATACTTTTAACTGTTGTTTTTGTGTTTACTTGTTTCTTGATTTTTTAATTTTGTGTTTATGTAACAAATTCTTTTTGCCATAAAGATGTCATCAACGTCAGTTTCTGATGCTGACTTGACTTGAATAAATATTTACTACTCTCTGCCAGGAGCTGTGTAAGGATGGTGTGGAGGCTGACAGCAGTCCTCAGCTACTGGTGGATTTCTGGGAGGCTCTGTTAGTAGCGTCCTCTTATGAATCCATCATCCAAGAGCTGCTGTTTCGGCTCACATCTGTCTATATTGACCGCATCACACGCAGAGATCACTCCGTCAAAGCCCTCAAAACAGCAGAGGATCTGGTGAGTGAGATAATGCACCCTAACAAAGCAGGCATTAAGAGTAGTTAGTTCTAACTGGGGTCCAATGACCACCAGGGGGCAGCATCTGAATGCTGGGGTCTGTGGAAAAGTTTAAAGAAAAACTACACAAAAACAATTTGTACAAATTGATATATAATTAACAAATAAAGAAATATAACTAGTAATAAAAATTTAATCTCAATAAATATTGCACTACTATGTAGTATATTAAAAAGGGCTATTTGATAGATAAAAAAAGAAAATGACAGGGGGGGACATTATATATATATATATATATTAGTGGTGGGCCGTTATCGGCTGCTTTAAAAAAAATATCGCCGTTAATCTATTCACAAAGTTGGGTTGACTTTGACCTTGATATTGTAGCGCGGATGTATACCTAGCCAAATTGCAGGGGCAGACTTACCCGTTAGGCAAAGGTAGGCAACTGCCTTGGGCCCCCAAAATGCTTTTCACGAGATGCGCATTAAGCACGGACACGCGAATAGTAACGGTGTTTATTAACAGGACCGTCTGTGTGTCGGAGTTGAACGTGCTTTGTGTGTATCCTGCGTGTAGCAACCCAACATATTATGTATCTGAACCTGACTGCAGCACGAGCGCGAGGTGTCCCGATCTTTCCCGCTGCTCTCCAGATATGTTGCTTACATTAGGTGCGTTTTTGTTTTAAAATGCATAACTTTACGCGCCTATCCTGCCGTTTTCCACCCTCAAAAACGGACACTTTTGACCCTGTTGTAGTCTGAAAACTCCAGGGAAGGTTGAACACCAGTGTAAATGATGATCGTTTTATTTCTAAACGATGTTTTCAAAAAGAAAACGCACTTTAGATTTGATATTCGCCTATTCTGCTTTAGGGAGCATCTGCAAATTTACATCTCAGTACTAAACGAGGTACAAATTTCTACTAATTGTGCCTAATTTCACATGCAAACACCGCTGTTGTCAATATCTTATGTTTAGCCTAAATGTAAATGTTAATGAAAAAATGATAATATGTATATGAAAACTGTAGAAACACTGGACGTAACTATGGGGCACCAATGTGCAGCAGCAACTTGGACAACAAAAAAGGAACCTCAAGGTTGATTGAAGTAAATGTGTCCAAATGTAGGGCCCCATTCCTATATTTCCCGGGGCCCCAAATTCACTTTGGCAGAATTCAAATGAGCCATTTTAATCTAGATTAATCTAGATTAATTTCAAAATGAATCTGTGCCCACCCCTAATCTATATATATATATATATATATATATATATATATATGTATGTATGAATACTGATATATCGCTTAATATATTATGCTCATCTCGTCAGTAAAGCCTTTTTTTTTGATAAGCAGTAAATCTCCATCACCTGTTTCGAAAATGAAGCACCGGTTCATTCACAAAGCTGTAGATCGCTGGCAAGCTATGCAATATCGCGTTCTGTTTCGCTGGTGATTCATTGGGAGTAACTTATCAGTGATCTAAGTCTGGACGCTACTGTTTAGTACCCAAAGTAAAAATCCAGTTTAAACAAGGTTTTCAAATCAATATTTAAACAAATAGTTATTTTAGCCAAAGTAGCTAATTAAAAAAGACTATAAGCTAAATTACGTCATGTTCCTTAGTCCAGTTTGAAACGTATCAAATGTTTTTTCATGTCCAGATAAACTCTTGCTCTCATTATGGAATGTTGTATCCGTGGGTGAGCATCCTGACTCCTGTCCAGTTCAACATCACACATGACCACCAGGAGGACCTGCACAAACTTCAGGTGTGTACTACTACTCTTTCTGGCAAGCCATATCGTTGAATGCTGGAAATGAATATCAAGGACCTGGACACTGCTTTAAAAGGAGAGTCCGCACAAAAATGACAAATCTGTCCTCATTTACTTAGCCTAGTGTCACTGTCGATTCCTTTCTGATATGAAGCACAGTAAAATATATTTTGTTTACTGCTGGCGTTCAGATGAAGTGCTGTAAAGTTAGTGCATGTGTCACTCTCTGTGTGCAGTCTCTGTTGTGTGGCCCAACGCTGGAGGTCTCATCCATCCTGCCTCTGTTGGAGCAGCTGTCTGACTCTGACAGCACCGGTCTCAGTGTGCACGTGCTCTGCGCCACCAAACTGGGTCAACACGAGACATCCATCCACAGACTGCTAGACCAATGTCCTCAAGCCATCATCTCCTACGCCAACCACGAGCTACAGAATGACAAGCTGGTAACAGACTTCACTGCTCTCAAGATGAGGCTTCTTACCCTGAAAGCAAGCAACCATTGAATCAAAGTTTCTTTTAAAAAAACTCAATTCAAAAAATGGTTGAATTGCATTAGGGGTGCAACAACTAACCGATAAAATAATTATCGGTTATTATCAATTAGTTGGTCCTGATTAACTGTCTAATTAATGTTACAATACTGAATAAAGCATTTCTATGGACAAAATTAGGGATGCACTATATTATCGGTCTAATATCGGAATTGGCCAATATGGGATTTAAATTTAAATATCCGCATTAGCCTGTTGTGAAAAATTATGCTGATTTGCAGCAGCAGACTCCCCCAGCTACTAATGCCTGTTCGAAAAGAAGTTCTAATGCGGCAGGGGGCGCTGTTAAACAAAGCAGTAATTGGAATTCATAAAATAATGAGTATGTTTTGATTTAAAGATCAGAAACTATAGCTTACATGGAAAAAAAAAATTACAAACATGCCACTTGTAAATGAAATAATTTATATATACTGGTTTATTCATTAATGTAATAATATGTTTTATTTTTCTAAACAAATCATAAGCTCTAATATCCTTTTTACAACCTAACCTAACCCTAACTCTTTTGCTTACATCTACAAATGTTGAACCTTAAAATAAATATCTGCATCTTTCTGGTGGAAAATTTATATGCAATTGATATATAGTGTATTTGTAGTTATTTTTAAAGCTTCAAAGTACTGTCAAAAAACCTTCATTATTGTTTATTTAATGCCAGCAAATAAGTTATTGTTAAAAACTAAACAAATTAAAAAAGAAATTGCTTATAATTTCTGCACAGGAGAGACTTTGTGTTGTTTCCAATTAAATGGAAATATATTAGTATCTGTATCTGCATCGGTATCGGCCAAAATGAGTTATGAGTATCGGCAACAATTTAATATCATGCATCACTAGACAAAATGTGTATCAAAATAGTTGAGGAAACAGTATGAGATACTGCCGGAGTAGAACGTGATCCAACATGATCAAACATGAAATCAAAATAATTTTTTCATGGAATACTGGAATATTTATTATAAATAACTTATACTTGCACTTCATTATTTTTCAAGTTCATGTGCAATCATAATCTTCGATCCAAAATGTAAACCTCTCCTCCACCACAAAACAACTCATCTTCTCTTCCGGTCATGAGCGATGATGCTAGGGTGTGACTATCGGCGTCTGTCTCCTTGGCTCTTCAGAAATCTATTACTAAGAAACACTCCAACGATCCAATCAATTACCGAAGGATGAAATCAAGCCCCACCCTACATTTTTTTCCCATTTCAGAAGCCGGTTTATTTGGATATACGTAACAATAAGGAAAAAAGGACAATCTCAACTTCCGTTTTATGTCAACTTTAAGTCAAGTCAAGTCACTTTTATTTATATAGCGCTTTTAACAATACAGATTGTAGCAAAGCACTGGACATTATCAA
>JAUMHQ010000038.1:2393151-2405469 GCA_032361165.1 Enteromius paludinosus | reverse complement strand
TGTGTGTATGGTTTTGTTGCAAGAATTAGATTTTTAGAAAGGAGTGTTAAGTTTTGATTGCAGTGTTACATTTTGGCGTAGATGTGAGTTGTTAATCTTCAAGTGCTATGTCTGAGTGTTTTGTGTGTAGAGTTTTGACATAATGGGCCAAATTGTGCAAAACGTGTGTAAGCAATAGGCTAAAACTGTAAAAATTTTTGAAGAAATTCAGTATGTGAAAACAAGTATCCTTAAGAATTAAATAACTGTCTTACTAAATGAATACCTTCATTGAACCAAGTATGACAGAATAAAGCTTTGTTTTTAAATAATATATCTTTGTTATTCCATATAAAATATTTGTGGGGTGAAAAATTGTGTATTCTTGCAAGATTCTTTTTTTTCCCCACGTGAGTCAGTCCGCGTCAGTTGTACTCTTTAACCAATCAGATGTGACCTCGCCATTTCAACCTATCATAACCCGCAGGAGCGCAGAGTAAATCCCGAGCAGGTTTACTCTTACAGACCTGTTGCTATGACAGCAAGTCCCGGATGAGCGATCCAAGATCACGCGACATCGTCAACAATCAAATCCAGCTAATTTAGCGACGTACGAAGGACGGACCCCTGAGGCTCAGACCGATCGGTGTTGTGTTTTTCTGTGCATGTGATTTCAGGTGTCTATGTATACAATTGCCAGATGAGTTTTGATTTTTTTTAACAGTGTTTTCCAAATTATTACAGGTGATTTCGTTTTTGAACAAAGTGTCCAATGTAAGAAAACGTGTTTATTGTTTCGCAAAAAGTGTGTTACAGAATTGTAAACAAAGTGCAAAGTTGACAGTATGTTTAAGCTATGATTACACTGTGTTTAAGGTGAGATACAAGAAGTTTAGGTATTGAGGCTTTCGTTTTTTTGTGTTTAAGCAAAAGGCAAAAACTGTAATAAAGTAAACAAATTGATTCACAAAGAAACACAGCTACACATCCATGCTAATAAAACCATTTTATTCTTTTCCTTTTCGATTTCACTGACAATTTTAGAGATTTCTTAAAGGTTACAACCCCATTTCTCACGTACAGTACACCACAGCCATATTTCTGTGGTATGCCTTTTGTTTTCTGAGCTTTCCAGCATGTGTCCAACATTCAATCTTACAAAACCTAACACATGCTGAAGTGTCGAGCGCTACATAAGTCAACCGGCACAGATGACACCAGATTTCATCTCACCACATAACATTTTATGTATCTGAAGCCATATATTCAACTCTGAGATATTGCATGGTTTATGTTCTGGAAAAGCAGTTTATATCATAGAAAATTGTTTTAGATCATTAAAAGGTCCCTCTTAACGGGCTGCTCAAGACACCCGATCTCGTCCTTAGTTGTCCAAAACTGAAGAAACTGATAGAGATGGACATCTCTGAGGCCACTCGGGTTCGAGTACAGCTCATATCGGCTCTTTCTGACCCACTACTTAACCATTCGGTCCTCACGAAGGACGTCATGAGCTCAGTTTGACCTACAGCTACTAAAAATCACCCCATCTGCACAATCCACAAACCCAACACACTTCAATTCATAATGTAACCATAAACAATATAGAAGTCACGGTGAGGTGGGTCTATACACCCCTGATGATATGAATATCAAACAGATCAAACATGCAATACAAAAATTAGACCTGTGTAGAAAACAAAACATATTTAAATGTTTATATATTGAACTGGATTTCAGGCGGGGTACTAAAATGAAGAAAAAAAAAAAAACTAAAAAAGTGTCTGCCTCAAAAATCATCCAAATGAAGGCAAAATTATCTCTGGTATCAGAAAATACTTATAGATAGATAGTCCCTGAAGATATCGAGGGATTAGATCAGTAATGGCATATTTGTAGTGCTTCGAAAACATTTCATAATTCCTGAAAAAAAGGAAACAAATCTAAAAACTATTTAAAAAGAAGTTCATAGCTCTTGATAAATACTAAACTGCAAACTAATTAAATGCACCAGATGTCAAGAGCACAGAATAGAAAACAGGAATACTGTAGCAGTACATAAAAACATATATGATATGAAACACTTGTCTACAAATGCCATCATGAGCTTCACACAATAGCTAAACTGGAATAAAAGTAAAACATGTCTGAAATAGTTACTCGTTGGATATAAAGTCACAATGTAAAGCTTCGACAGGCACACTTGTGCTACTGATTTGGCAAATAAAAATGAAAAAGCAGGGTGAGTCTCATGAAAACGTAAGGACTATTAGGATTTTCTGACAATTAAACACTCCTTGAGAAATTATAGCATTCAAATGAAAAAGAAATGCCAACAACACTGCTGCCACACAAAAAATCTCATTACTGTAAAATATCTGATTGTTGATTTTGTTCTTATTCTCAGTCATGATTCGCACTGGTGTTTTTAAGGCAAATGTGCTTAATTATTATTCAAAAAATCCTAATGGTCCTAAAAACTGTCTAAATCTCCTTTAAGTATTTACTTATTGTTATAGATCAAAATATGTTTTAACAAAGCTTATTTTTAAGCATAATTGTGACTTTTTATCTCAAAATTCGGACTTTTTCTTGCAATTTTATATCTTCAAATTCCAAGAAATAAACTCACAATTCACAAAAAAATAAATCACAATTATTAAAAGTAAAGTAAAAATTCTAGGGGCAAAAAGTCAGAATTACGAGAAGTAAACTAAAAGTAAAAGTCTAAATTATGAGACATTCTGAGAGAAATTTGCAATTCTGAGAAAGCCAAAACAACAAGAAGTAAAATTGCAATTCTGAGAAGAAAGTCCAAATGATGACATGTAAACTCACAAATTCTGAGAAAAAAAAAGAAGTAATTATGAGAAGTAAACTAAAAAAATAAAAATGTTGGGAAGTAAAAAAAAGTCCAAATTAAGAAGGAAAATTACAATTCTAAGAAAAAAGGCAGCATAGTGAGTTTGCATCTCGTAATTCATAAAACTTTATTTGCATCTGGGTGTTTAAATCTCGTAATTGTTTTTACGGTTATCAGATTTTTCTTTTTATCATTTAAATCGATGGCAGAAATAAACTAGCATGCATTGTTGACAGGTTCAGTGAGACTCACCCGGTAAAGCTCGACTAACCCTAATTGCGGGTTAAACACAAGCGTGCCTGTTAAACATGATCAGACACCATTCAGGCATTTCTGCTATTAGTGTGATCATTCTGAACACAAACACAATCAGAATCACATCAGAAACAACTCTGTCTTCCTCCGCCACGCTCTGATTAACGCGTACTCGCTTATTTGTTCGCAGGCTAAACACTTTGGTATTGTTCTTGTGAGGGAACAAATCTGACACCTAAAAAGTGAAACTAGAGGAAGAGGCTGATTGAATATATAATATAATATATATGTATTTATATAAAAGAGTCTTTAGCGTGGCGTGAGTTAGTCTAGAGCCAGGTCAGAAAAGGCTCGCTCTTGTTCAGAACCGACTCCACATCGTTGAGGATGGGCATGAGGTCGGCTCCCTCGAGGGTGCCCAGGTCCACGTTGGTGCCGGGCATGGAGTCCAGGAAGTCTGGGAAACGGCTTTGCTGGGGCACGCTCATATTGACCTGCACCATGCTCTCACCTGCACACAAGAAGACCTGAGGTTAGGCAGGACAAATCTTCATTCTGGCAGTCATAAATGGTCTGAATGTCTATAAGACTAGCTAATAGTCATATTCATTCACTGAAGAGTGCAGGAGACCTTACAGGCATGGGGGAAGTTAAACATGCTATTTCCTGTATATGTTTGATTTAGTGATTTATTTTAGAAATAATTCCTTGGATCTGCAAGAAGAGATAAGGTATGAAACTGAGAAACAACCCACAACTTAAATCGCACAAGACCTGTCCAAAATATGCCCATATTTCACATTGAACAACCACTGAAAAAAATGAACTCATGGATTTAAGTGGGCTTAAATGAATGACTTTCATACATATACATACAAATATGTATGATACAGTATATGTACACTAACTATACAAAACTGTAAGTATACATTATGTATAGCGAACACAAAATTACATGCTGTAATTTGAAAATGGCCTCTGAAAATGCCTTTTTTTAGGCCCAAATATTACAGCTGTAGATACTATGTAGCAATGTGTACTTACACTGTGGTTACTTACTAGATACACATCTAGTTACTATGGAAGTACACAGGTATTAGGGACACTTAATATAAAGTGGGACCAAATACTGCAAATAAATTCCCCTTCATTTTGATTGCACTTTTTTATGATACTGATTGTGTCGAAGCAGCTTTATTGTATCAAACAGGAAACTATTTTTTTCAGTTAAAAGTCAACCGATTGATAAAAAAAAAAACGATGTAAGCATCCAGCTCAGCTTTCTTCCAATAATGTCTGGGCAATCAATCAAGCTGATAAAATAGCCAGAAATAAACTAAATGCTACAACGACTAGAGAATAGAGACTAATGCGGTGCTCTATGCTGGTTTTAATCTGGTTCTGTACCTGTGTCCATCTCTTCCATGCTGTTGAGGAAGTCCTCAGGAGTGGTGGGGATACTGTAGCAGCCCAGTCCCAGCCCGCTGTCTGTGCTCTGCTCCCGCGAGTGATACGGCCCACTGCGCACACACACACACACACCCACCTTTAATATCACTGCACACCCTCACAGAGAAATCTAGGCCATCTGGACCGAGTCAAACTTATTTTTGACATGAAACTGAGCGCTTTGAGCTGGTGAAGGGCACACTTGCCTGTTCAGGAAGGGGTCTGAGCTGTTGTTTGGCATGTTGCCCTGCGTCATCGGCGGAGAGCTGATGTTTGGAGCCACTGGGGCCATGTTATCAGAGTCCATGGGCAGCTGCCGGAGCGCCACCTCCTGGAGAAACACACACACACTGTAACCCAAACACACTCGCAGCTAGCAGCATTCACTCTGTTAACCTTTAGACACGCTTACATATTAACACCCCTGAGAGGAAGAACTAACATTTACACTCAGTCACTAAAATTAACCTGATACTCTGTGCTCATAAAACTGCTTTACTGCTTCTGGCTAAATAAACTCAATATACACTGTATTTCCAGGTATTAGTGCTGGTGTGATTGTCAGGAACATACAAATGAAATATAAATGTCACATATATTTACATAAAATAAATATAATATTAAAATAAATCTATACCTGTCATTTTTTTCAAAATAAATGCTGTATAAAAAAATATATATGTATGCTAAAAAAAATTATAAAGTTAAGTCAGAGTTTGAACATAATACTATGTCTTAATAATATACTTATCATAAGAATGTATGTAAAAGGTTTGATAAAAATTATAAGCTCCAGATCTCATCTCATAAATCAGAGCAGCTCGGGCTGTTTATATATAGATGAGATTCAGGGTGGAGTGCGTTCACAAAAACAGCTGGAAGAATTCAGTCCAGAAGAAAAGCGTGGAAGACGTCCAGAACCAGAAAGCAATGTCTGACTCATCCTTTTTTTTTTTTTTAAGCAGATCTTTTTTCAGTCTGGGTCCACAAACATATGCAAACCGCATGTGTCCTCACACAGAAAAACATGTCCATCATCACAAACTGAGTGAACAGAGTCACAGAAGAGTCAGAGATGCTTCATGTAAACACAAGCTGCGTGAGGTCCGTCTGCCGCTGCTTTACTGAGGCTGCACCGATGTGTTCTCCTGAACCTGAACTTTGATTTATGTCTCTCGCTGAGGTTGGCCACAGCTTCTATAACACTAGATGGCGTCTTTTTTTTTCTTCAAAGCTGGCTCTTGTGCTACAAGTCTTATTTTTCAGCACCCTATGTCTCTCTTTTGCAAAACCTCATATACACATTTTATTCCCAAATTTAATTATCAACAACAACAATTATATTGTGTATTATACAAATATTTTTCAGCTTTGAATTTACAGCTTAGTCATTTTGTTGTGCTTCTGCCTAGATTTAGTTATTTTAGTAATGCAACCTAAACTTTTTTTATTTCAGTTAGTTGACAAGGCAGCATTTCGTTCTTTCCTTTTTTTTTTTTTTTTTTTGTTGCTTTTTAGGTTCTTTGAGTTGGACGCTAACATATCATCAAATATAAAAATGTTCTTAAAAAGTTTTTGTTTACATAATATAGTGTGTGTGTACTATGTATATTTGTTATGCATATATACGTAAATGCAAACACAAGCACGTATATCTTTAGAAAATATTGTATTTAGTTAAATATTGAATATTAAATATTGTAATATCTGTATTTAGATGCATGTATGCATATAATTATATTCATATCATTTATATGATTTATTAATGTACTTAATATATAAAGTGCTGGGCAATGATTAATTGTGCTTAATATATATATATATATATACACAATTGTATAATATAGAATTATGTATGTAAAGCCAAACATACAGTATATATTTAGAAAATATTTACGTATTATATAATTAAAATATTTACATTACATCATAAATGTATTTAATATATAAACACACGTGTGCATTTATATATACATAATAAATATACACAGTACACACACTTATTTTATTTAAACAAAATCCTTTATTTTGAATGTGATTAATCATGATTAATCGCAATTAATCATTTGACAGCACTGATTCTTATACACACATAAGTTAAACATTTCAGTTAACAAGGTTTTTTATTATTTTCCCCTAAAATCACTGTTTAAAAGCATACTGGAGACAACTTCTGGAGCATGAAAATAATTATTTTAGGCTTGGATTAAAATGTTGTGTCTTTCCATTTACGCTATATTTGTAGTAATAGTTCTGGAGGAGTGTTTCTCCAGGAGACACTCACCTGTCTCAGGAGCTCCTCCTGTCTCCTCTGGATGCGCTCTCGCTCCATCTGGATGCGCTGGAGCCTCATCTTCTGCTGGTGCTGCTGGGTGCTCATGGGGCCGCTCATGCTCATCATGGGCTGGGAGCTCTGCTGCTGGGAGGCCTGGACCTGCTGCTGCTGTTGCTGTTGCTGTTGCTGCTGCTGCTGGAGGTGCTGCTGATGGGCCTGCTGGCTCAGCACTGTCACAAACACACCACAAACACACTCATATTCAACAACTTTCTCCATACGGATGCTCTAAGCTAATTGGCTGCTTTCATTTACGAGGAATCAGGCAGCTGCAATGACTGAAACTTTAATTAGAATTAGAAAACATAATTTTAAAGTCTACAGTATGTATTTCTGGTAATTCGTCCTGTGATCGGTTGTTTCATGTCACTCAGAAGGTTGTTTCCATCTAAAATGGGTTGTTCTTTGGCAAATAGCCTGGCTATACGCGCACACTTAAACGTCTGCCTGTACAAAACCAGACAGATTTATTAATCCAAGTTGTAATCCTAAATTCTAAAATGGCAAATCATAGTGTTTAGAAATGCGGCTTTGTTTTGGACTGTCTGAGGAAAAACAGGTTAAACAAAGACAGCACACAAACACAATGACTCAATTATAGCTGGCCAGAACGCAGCACGGAAAACTGTTTACTAAGAAATCTCTTCCCAGTCCTACTAAAAAAAAAAATACTGGCCTTAAAATGGCTTGAGTGTGGCCACCGACAACAGGCAAATCAAGTAAGTCCACTTTTAGGTGTACAAAAGACAAGTCACAATGTAGCTCTTAAGCCCGGTTCACACCAAGAGCGATAACTGTCGGTAAGGCAAGTTTATTTATATAGCACATTTCATACACAGAGGTAATACAAAGTGCTTTACATGAAAGGAAGAATAATACAAAACAACAAAAACAGTAGTCAGTTATAGTCATAGACTATAACAATAGTCTATAACAAAAGTAGTATTCACACCACGATATCGTCTGTTTATTCTAAGCGCATGTGGGTCTGCCGCTTTAAATTCTCCCGCTGGTGATAACAGGATTGATTCTGCTTTGCTGTCAATGTTAGTATCATTCATTAGATGGACAAAAAGGTCTGAAAAGTGATTCCAATTAAATAATTTCTCTTTGCTTTTATCGTTATAGCTGTTAAAGCTGTACGGATCCATCTGCAGACTTTTTATTAAAACTCACAGTACAGACAGGCAGGGTCGATCACGGCAAACAGGCACATCAAAGTCAGAGACATAAGAACAATCCAATAAGCGTAGCGTTGGTCGGCAACGGTAAATCCAGTACAAAGAAACACAAGGAAACATGGGAAAAACACGAATGGCTGGACACGGGGAGAAAATGGGATACATCCAAACATTGACCAGCGAAATTTACATCAAAACAAGGTTACTGGGTGGAGACACGAATGAAATACCATGACAACTGACAAGGTGGGTGGAGACATAAATTGATGATCAGAGTAAGGACAGCAACAGAGACAAACACACAGAGAGTACATATAGTGCTGGAGTGCCATCCAGTAGGATCATTACACTGTTTTTTATCAACAGTAATAAATAGAAATTTTTAAAAGAGCTGCATTTATTTGAAATATATTTAAAATGTAGCATTCTTCATTGTCAATTTTGATCAATCTGCTTAATTAAACAATCATTTCTGTAAAAAATATCGGTAACACTTTATTTTGATGGTCCCTTTTGAACAATCTGTTGACAATACATTAAGTAGCTTTGCACCTACATGTCAACTAACTCTCATTAGAATATTAGTACACTCTCTAATTAATATCTAATAATAATATGCTAAGTCTTTATTGTGATGGTCTCCCAAAAGAGCCTCTACTGACTATAAGTAATTTTGCAAGTACATATCAACCTATTCAAACCCTAACCCTACCAGTCTACTAATACTCTGCTAGCACTCTATTGAGAGTTAGTAGATATGTAGGTGCATTGTTACTTATAATCAACAGAATATGTTAAAGGGACCATCAAAATAAAGTGGAATTTAACCAAAAACTGTAGTGTCTCTTTAAGATTTCATTATGTAAATACGCTCTGTTGTAACTGGCTAACGTCAAGGTAGCAGTAAAGCTCATACTGTTGATCATGAAGATGGGCCTCTTTTAGATGAAAGAAAAATGAGTTTTATATTGCTTAGTTAAACTGAAAATTAACATTTTTGTAAATTTTTTACAATAATGGCTGTATTCTACTGTTTTAATTGATCTCTGAATGAAGCCAGAGTTCTGGTTTGTGAAAAGCTGTTCTGTTCCTGTGTAAAGAACGTCTGATGCTCTCAGAGGAACAGAACGATAAGAAACAATGTTTGCTTCAAGGACGCAGGCAGAGTTTCACAACTGACATTGTAGCACACTAAGATTCACGTGCTTTACTTCAGTTCAGACTCAACCAGTTTCATGAGGATTATCTTCTCACCCCACACAGGAAGAAATGAAGTGAAGAGTGCTGGCGACTCGTGACCATATGGAGCATGTGTGTGTGTATCTGTGTGTGCGGTGTGTTTATCTGTCGGGTAAACCACTTTCACATGGACAAAACATTCCTTTAAAAGCCAGATGTGGGCTGAAAGAGTTGCGAGATACGACACAAACAAAGCACAGTCTTTCTGC
Source organism: Enteromius paludinosus (assembly GCA_032361165.1). Classification (NCBI taxonomy): domain Eukaryota; kingdom Metazoa; phylum Chordata; class Actinopteri; order Cypriniformes; family Cyprinidae; genus Enteromius; species Enteromius paludinosus. Next base: position 2,395,959 of record JAUMHQ010000038.1, on the reverse strand, counting down.
TCTCTGGATCGTGGCAGCAGCTCGGCCTGCTCTTGGATTAATTATTGTGCAGCTTATTTAAAAATAAAAAAGCGCAGTGATGGACGTAACACCATGTCTATGGCCAGCGGGTGTCTGGAATGGAATTAAAAACCTTGAGACTAAGTTTGTATTCTGTTCTGTTTGGTGCAAACCTTAACAAACGAGAATTCAATTTAGTCCCAATTCATGACAGACATGGTTTATACACTCTTGAAAAGAAAGGCTGGTTCCATGACAATCTTTAAAGGGTTAGTTCACCCCAAAATTTAAGTTTTGTCATTTACTAACCCTCATGTCTTATGTAAGTTATGTGTTGCTGATCTGTTTATAGAATTTATATTGGTTTATAAGAAAGAAAATCAAAAGAAAAAAAGTTTGTACTGGTCAAAAGAGTCAAAAGAACACACGTCTCTGTAACTTTCAGGGTTTAGATATGGTTCAGGTTAAAAAATTATTGATTCGATGTAAAAAAGAAAAAAAGTTTGCTTGCTTTGCTTGTTTTATTGTCTGTCAGACCTTAAATTATAAGTCTGAGTAAACAAGTAATTTAATAAGCAAGAGCACACCTCTCCTCAGCAAGTCACTTGATTGTATGAAGTAGCATATGTCTAGATTGTTCAAATCCCCAACCCTCAAGAATGTCTTAAACATCTGCACAGGACCCACATCTCCTCAAATGTGCAAAAGACTCAATCAAACTTGCTGGGTGGAACAAGTTGAAGCCCTCTGTGTATCTCGGTTCTACTATAAATGGATTTCTGTTGGAGAGGGTTACATAATGCACAAGAGAACGGTTTCAAGCTGGCATTTAACCAATTTCCTTGTTAGACTAAATGCAGTGATTCTTCAGACTTGCTATATACATTTTCAGGCAATTGAATGTCTGGAGAACAGGAAGACAACACACTAACAATCGAATTGTGGTAAATGATAAACTGGGTCAAAATGTCAAGAGACACCACCAACTTGTGTGTTATCACTTAAAACTAAGCAAATCTGCATCAAGTAAATAAAGCCAGCAACTAAACGCTAAGCTTCACAATCATAACCGAGCAGGAGCCGAAAATGATCACGCTTCGCTTTCTTTACAAGATTTGCAAACATTTATTGACATCAAAAGATCTCCAAAGGATAAGTTTTATAGATGGGGTGGAGGATTTGGCAACCGAGCAACTGAGGCCAAGCAAAGACGGCCTTTTATGGTAAGATGAAGATGAGACATTCGCTAGTTCAGATCTCACTTTTGTCACTTGAGTCATCAACTACTTTTACTACCAATAAGATATTTTGCATTGTGATATTATTTGCAACAATTCAAGGTTTAGTTCACCCGAGAATGAAAATGATCATCGATTGATTCACTTAATTCAAAACATATACGATTTTTATTTCATCAAAGAAACAAAAATGAAGATATTTTGAAATATGACAGACTTTTGTTAATTGAAATACCTATTTACCATATATGATGTGCTTTATATATATGTGTCGATCAATATTTATAATCGGTTTATTATATTCCGAAAATTTGGATTAAATCCCTATGTTTCCATGGATTGCTTTTAATATATATATATAGTTTGTTAATCTCTCAAAATCTTAATTTCTGTTTCAAAGATGAACTAGTAATGTAAATAGACAACAACAGAATTTTAATTTCTGAGTAAATTCTGTTATAACTAGTGTATTCCTATAAGTATTTCTAAAATATATAAATGCATTTGTATGCATTCATAATACATATACCCAGTACAAATATATTATGGAAACAAAAACATTTATTGTGGATGCGATTATTCATTTGACAACACTAGTTAAAACACTTTGTATAAAACTGAATTACTGTTGCAACAAGTGTTGCCAGATTGGTTGAGCTTCTGTCCAATTGGGCTGTTTTGAATTTGAATTTTTTGCATATGCAGGTGCTGGTCAAATAATTAGAATATCTTCAAAAAGTTGATTTATTTCACTAATTCCATTTAATAAGTGAAACGTGTATAATGCATACATTCATTCCACACAGACTAATATATTTGAAGTGTTTGTTTCATTTTGATAATTATAACAGACAACTAATGAAAACCACAAATATATTCAGTATATCAGAAAATTAGAATATTCTTAAAAGGTTCAGTATTGAAGACACCTGGTGCCACACTCTAATCAGCTAATTAACTCAAAACACCTGCGAAGGCCTTTAAATGGTCTCTCAGTCTAATTCTGTAGGTTACACAATCATAGGGAAGACTGCTGATTTGACAGTTGTCCAAAAGACGACCACTGACACCTTGCACAAGGAGGGCAAGACACAAAAGGTAATTGCAAAAGAGACTGGCTGTTCACAGAGCTCTGTGTCCAAGCACAAGGAAGGAAAAGATGTGTTAGAAAAAGAGTGTACAAGCAATAGGGATAAAACCCATTCAAAAATGTGGGGGTGATTCACAAAGAGTGGACTACAGCTGGAGTCAGTGCTTCAAGAACCACTACGCACAGACGTATGCAAGACATGGGTTTCAGCTTCGCATTCCTTGTGTCAAGCCACTCTTGAACAACAGAGAGCTTCAGAAGCGTCTCGCCTGGGCTATAGACAAAAAGGACTAGACTGCTGCTGAGTGCTCCAAAGTTATGTTCTCAAATGAAAGTACATTTTTCATTTCCTTTGGAAATCAGGGTCCCAGAGTCTGGAGGAAGAGAGGAGAGGCACAGAATCCAGCCAGTGCTCCACACAGAGATCTGATCTGATCATCATCCAGTCTGTCTGGAATGACAGGAAGTAACAGAACAAAC
>JAUMHQ010000038.1:2235558-2254851 GCA_032361165.1 Enteromius paludinosus | reverse complement strand
ACAATATTAAATTCATTTGTAATAATATTTCACAATAACAGTATTTCACAATGATTAAAGCAGTAGTGAATATGTATTCAATATTTCTGAATTTATTCAAATGTTTAATTGAGAGGAAAATCATATACAACATAAACAAATTTATTCAAAATAGATTTTTGATGAAATATGGCATTTTAATTTTGGGATAAAAATGTGTGTGTATATATATATATATATATATATATAAACAGTATATAAATTATCATTTTAATTTAAATTTTCTATTTACATTATTTTTTTAATCACTGAAATGTGACCAGGACCTGTTTTTGTGGGACTCAGTCATGTTTTTTTCGGAGTTGGATGAGTGTTGATCGTCACCTCTTTTTTATATAAGCCCCTTGTTGGCAGAGAGTCGATCCTCGAGTTCTGAGCTCTGAGTCCCATGGGCCTCACCACACCTCCATACTGACAGAGACACAGCCAGTGTGTGTGTGTGTGTGTGTTTGTGTGTGTCTCCCCCAGCAGGAAAAAGCAGCACTTTGATCCTGGTTCAGGTGACTATCTCCGCCAGCGAGGTAGAGGTAGCCCTCGGCCCACCGGGATCCCAGGGGAGGTGTCTGGTTGACCAGAAAGCTCAACCTCAGGTATCTGATACCTAAAAGATGCTCTTTCAAGAGAAGAGCAGAACTGGCATTATATTCAATCATCCTGTCAGTTCCTGTCCTGTTCCCTCCCCTGTCCTCCACTTTCCAGCCAAATCATGGAGCGTCAGGACAGAGATGAGGGACAACCTCATTCTTACATCTTTAGCACAGTTGATAGATGAAAATTACTTTATCTAATATACGGTGGCCGCACCATTTGTTTGGGAACCAAACTTGTTTTTTTAAATACTATTTTAATATATAAATACCTATTTATTTGTACTGTTTACCACAAAATATCAACCCAAATGTTATTTACAGCAAGTAGACTTTTCAAATAAAACAATACATTTTATCTAATAAAGTATTATAGTGATTAAAATATGATATCGTGACACTTCAGTTTTGTCAAATATCATAATAGCATCTTATAGTTAATGTGATCAACTAATTTGAGATTTCATACAACATTAAAATTCATACATTCAGTGCAGTTTACATTTTTAGTTCAAATTAATGCATTTATTTAAATAATTGCTGAAAATTTGTATGTATTATTTGTGTGCATGCTAATAAAAAGTAAAACATAACAGAATAAATGGTAAGAATACAGTATACAAAGCTTAAAACATTGCAACATTTGTACACGTTATTTTTATATATACACGCACACACAGTACAGTAGACCTCATAAAAATGTTAATTAAATCATATTTGGCATGAAAAAATACTAGATATACAGTAACAGTACATTAAATAATAGTATAGATTTTTTTTATAAAAAGTAAAATTAATTAAATCAGATATTTTACATGTTAATTTTTTGTAGTGAAATAAAAATTACAAAAAATAATGAACAATATTATAGCAAAAAAAAGATCTCATAAAACGTTAAATAAATTAAATCATACATTTTATGTTATTTTTTCATATGCACAGTAAAATAGCAAACATATAGTAAAAATACAGTATACAACACTATAGCAAAAACATAACATCTCATATTACTATAAAAAAAATGATTGCTATCAGTCATTTTTGTAAGTAGCAAAAAGAGTAGTAAATCTTTAATAGTGGTATGTTCAAAAAAAAATCTAAGATTTTTAAGAAAAATACATATTTTAAAAATAATAGCCACACTACATATACTGTATAAAGAATGAATATTACTGAAACGCCGTACAAGCAAACAATATTAGCCCAAAAATGTATAGCATGTCACATCAGAATTTTGTTTATGTGTCACAGACTGTTTATGTTTAATTATTCAGGCGTTTCTTCTGTTGAAAGAGTTTCTGCTTGCATGCAGATGGTCCGGTGAATAATTGATGGAGGATATACAGGTAAAAGAGACCAACAGAATGATGTGCACCTCAGGGCAAGATCTACAAACTTAAATGTCAAACATATGCCAAAATAATATTGCCATTTCAACCGCACTAACCAGCAACGGGTTATACTACTGTATGTTAACCCTAAACTAAAGTGACAGGTTATTACAAAGTTCAAATTAAGCTGCCCTGTTTTTGTTTTGTCTGACCTGTGGTAAGCATCGCAAGAACAGATAGATGTTGGAGATTAGCATTTTTTAAAGGAACCACAAATGTTTTCCTGCTTCGAGGCGATCAAAGAGATAAAAGGGAAAAAAACACAAGCGCCTGGAACGCAGTCGTCAGAAAGCAGCAGTTGCGCTGCGTTCAGTCCGGAGGGAGTTGTTTTTTTGCGCCGTTGTCACATTATCGGGCCATGTGATCAGGTAAATGAGACAGGTAATAATTTTTCATGCCTTCAGCCCCGAGGAGAGGGACAGACAGAGAGCGAGGCAGCCGTGACACGTGTCTTCCCGCGAAAGGTCCGAATTAAGAGCAGTTTTATAATCTCATCCTGTCTTGTTTTTAAAGTGTTTACTAAGAAGCTGTCGTAGATTTCAGCTTATGTCACTTTAGTTCGCCAGCCTGTTCGCTTGTTTCCCGATTTGGCTTTGTTTTGCTGAATTGGATTTAGCGTGACACATGTACGTTCATTGACTAGCGCTTGTAAGCACGGCCCTCCCTCCAGTGCCGAAAATCTCTTAAATATCCCACGCTTTGGCAGGTACAGCAATTCGCATTTCCGCCAGCGTGTCTACACGGCCTTATCTCAATTGGACAGAATTCAAAATTCCTTGTTGGTGTCAACTTTTCAGAAAGGAGCTTGTCAGAAAGCACTGCTTCCGTGGTCGTGGTGGGATTAATGCGCAGCGCATAAAACTAATTTGATTGTACAGTCTAACCTCTCCTTAAAAGTCACGGCAGCCAGGCAAGAGCGAATATTAATAAATTCATCCGAGAGTACTTAGCAGAACGTACGCAAAAGTTTGCTGCCATTATCGAGGCCTGGCTACTGAAGTGGCGCAGGAAATTAATCAAACTCCTCTTCCGCTGTCCGTGTGACAAAAAGCGCCACCGTCACGTTTGGCTTAAGCGATGTGCAATTACAAAGTGTCTGATTGCAGGTGTTTGCTAGCTGTAGAGCAGCTGCTTCAAAGATTTTAAGTAAAAACGGATTGCCCAAATGTTTATTAGAGTTGACTTTTTTTTACTAAGCTACAAAGTAACAACATTATGTTGAAAGCAAAATTATTATTATTATTATTGATGTTGTATTACATCATGATTGTAATACAGCAACAGCAACATGCTTTCTAACTTATAACTTATAATTAACAACAAATAAGTAACTTTATGTTGTTTGATTTTTCATTTATTTGATTATCATTCCCAGTGATTTTTAGGATATGTAGTGCAGTCACTTTTTGCTTTTTCTCAATTTAGAGCACTTTGGGGGGGCACTTAAATGAGCAGTCACTGTTTTGCTACAACATACATAAACACAATATTCAATAAAAAATAGTTTTGAATTAGGTCAGAGGGACAAGAAAGCTTTCCTTAAGCCCTGGAGACGAAGCGGGAGAGGATGAAGATCATCGCCTTATTGGGAACCTGAGACTGAACAGAAAAACCCAGAACCACCCAGCCTCCGGAGACCAGAGTACAAACTAGACTACAAACCCTGCCAAATTCTGCGACTAGCCACAATAAATTAAAGACGTCCAATTCATCTAAGCAGTGAAAAAGTTCACAAAAGTTTAAAATCACACCAATTTGTAGGTTTTTCTTGTAACACCTTGTTAAAGTTTAAATAAAATGTGCAAATATGAACCAGAAAGTTACATGCAAACCCCAATTAAAAGATCAGATTCTACAAAATGACAGATTTGTAATAAAAGTGCTAAAATTAACTAATTTCGACGCGAATGTGACTGGCCAGGTACACCAACCGTTCCACGATAAACTTGCCATTTATTCGAGAGAAGATTGAAAAACAAGGTTGTACTGAATTAAACGAACGAATGAGCTCTGAAAGAAAAGAAAACCTTGATCAGATGAGCTTTTTCGAGGCGAACATGCAGGCGAGCGAAGTGGTAAAAACTGGGGAAGAACAATCAACAAACCTTGGTAAAACTATTTCCAATTGCAAATGTTTGGATGGTATAGGCGTAAATAAAGAAGCCGTTGACCTTGGTATGACAGTCTCCGCCACGGCTGACAATAATCAGATGTACACTTGGAGCTAGAGGTCGAAGCAGGGGCATGCAGAGAAGGATGTTTAACTTGGGCTTGTACTTACAAGAGTTCGAATTACTCAAGGTGGTGTAATTGCCAAGCAGAGTAGTAATTCCATTTGGAGTTCCTTGCCAAGGGCCTTGTCGGGCCACTCGGGTGGAGTTTGTCCTCTCTTTACATGGTTAATTAAGTGTCTGCATATTCGTTTGATCGGTATATCTATACTGGTATATCACACATTTACTGTAGGTGCAGAGGTCAAGGTAGGGCTATGTCCTCATGAAAGCATGCTACTACGTACTGTAGAATTACATGATCAATTTGGTCTTACCCGATGGGAAGGCAAATATGATGTTGGTTTTATCAAAGCAGTGGTGCATGCATAATTTAGCATTGTATTGATAAGAAAATTGGTGTGAACCACAATACAAATGATTTCACATGAAGAACTTCGATCCCTGCACCTAGAAGCCTATCTGGTTTCGCTCTGGGTCAAAGTGCCATGAGAATTAACAATCAAGTTCAGGGGAACTTGCTGCCCAAGGGTTTAAGGTAAGGATCTGTGATCGTGTTTCACTTGAATAACTAGGAAGCTTGTCACTCACTTTTACCACAAGGATCTTTATACTTCCCGAATCATTTCAAATGCACCAGATTTACGAATTTTAGCCAACTTTTCGAGGGGGTCAATTCATTTACACTGGAGGCAGGTGGATCTAGAGGGCAGGTCACTAGCAGTCTGGGTGCTAATAATAATAATTCAACAACAGACCTTTGTCTAATATCTGCTTCAGAGACGTGCTGCATAATCCCTGGCTAGGCTTTGATAAAGACTGTTTTGATTATGCCATGTGTCAACTCTCCAGAGCACTGAATTATTAGTGGAGAAGATTAGAGCCTATTAATATTGTACTTTCATTGTCAAAGGCGTTTAGGATGTGCGTGGTTTGCGAACTGAAGGACCCAAGAAGGGTCCTTGTGTAACGGCGTCTGGACATTGACTGAACAATTCTGTTTATTCAGGGCTAAGCTGTTTGAGATTACAGTAACACATTGCTTTTTCTATTTACTGTAGTTAAATACAAAAGAATGAAAATAGCAGAGCAACAAAAATGTGTTTTCTTCAAGAATTGTTATTTGCCTGTTAATTTGTTCTAGTACTCATTGCTCTAGGTTGCTGTACAATTGCTAAGGCATTCTTATGGTACCTAGGGCATTGCTACAGTTCTTAACAATTAGGAGGGTCTATTCAATCAGTTTTGGAAGTTCATAAATGGTTGCTTACAAACTAATTCAAAAGCAATTACCCCAAGTCTCTGTGATAACTCAAAAAATGTGTTGGACCACTGTTTAATGCAAGCAGATAATTTTCTTCATGTTTTTCATCTGCTAGTGAAAACTTTATTTATTTAACATCATCTATAGTCATGGAACAAACAATGCAGGATGCAATGCAGAACTACAGTACATAAATTATGAGCAACAGTACTTTTGCCAGGTCAGCCTGTGTGTGTTTTTGAAGGAAATTTGTTCATTTTGTTTCTTGGCTCCCCCTAGTGATGAAACTATGATATAATAACAACAACATCAATCCGAAAAGGTATTCAAAACATAATCAAGATCTTTTTAAATGTTCATGAAAAGTACATATTCCTTAAGTGTACATCATGCTGTTATGCTACAAGTATTGTTGTTGCAAATGCCACACATTTAAGCTCCCCTGAACTGAACCAGGCAGCGCCTGGGAGAGAGGTTAGTGATTGCACCCAAAGGGAAACATAATTGTAAAGGGGTGTCACTGAGACTCTAGAAAGACTGCTGTAATGTCAGCTAGGTGGTGCTCCGCCACAGCACCTGGGTACAAAGCCTGATCTAGCTCAGCTCGCACACAGACACACTCATCGGGCTTTGGGAAGCCGACAGCTTAGCATGAAAGCAAAGGTGAAACAGAATCTGAAAATTGCAGTGCAGTGAGAGAGAAGGCGGCTATCAGTGGGTTTGGGCTGAAACCCCATAGCCGGGATAGAGTTTCGGCCATGTTTTCATACCCAGGTCAGCTGACCGGCGCCCCAGAGCACCATTGGACGGCCGGCTCGCAAACCCCGTAATGATGTAACCAGAGTGTGTGGGAACCAGAGCTCGGTGGCACAGTGTGTGATAAATGCAGCTTTCCCACTCCCCTGCCCGAGAATGGACTAGAATTAACCTAACCGTCTTAGCCCTGCCACGAGTTATCACGAAATCCAACCTGCGTGTGTGGGGCTGGGGCTGTTCACTGTTCATTTCCCCCTGCCTTCACGGTGGCGAATCTCGCCTTGTTTAACCAAATGCAACACCTTGGCGAAGCCTACCAATCTTCTGATGTTGAACAAACTTATTTTTATAATTCCGTTAACAGATACATTTTAAACTCCAAAACTCGTGAAATAGTGTAATTGACTAGTTTTGTTCGCATCGCCACACAAAAACCAATCAAAACAGCCTCTTCTCAATGTCAACCCTCCCACGGCGGAATACTTTCCCATACCTCAAGTGTTCCAGCTATATCCCGTTGCTAATTGCAACAAGGTTTCCTGCCTCTTATGAATCGAGGTTTTAGCATAAAAGGTAATGAAGTAGAACATAACCAGGATGCTAAAGCTTGGCGAGAAAATGCCTCCTTAATTACTTGGTAGCCTTGAGTACCGTAGCTCCTCAACTCCTCAATGCTTGCAATTATGCCAGACGATTAGCAGGGGCTTGTGGGTAGAACATTGTGTCTCTTTGCGAACATCCAGATGTTAGTGGACAATTCATTTCCACTGCATTATTACAACTTTTAATTGCTTTCCTGTTCTTGAAGTCTTTGTCAATACTCTGCAAGCAACGACTTACAAAAGCAGAGTTAAGAATTAAGCCTTCTGTGTGATTGCTAACTTCTGCTCGTGACAGTTGTGATAGATTAGCAACGAAGGCAGTGTTTGACATCTGAAATGGTTAACAACTCCTCCTCTTCTCCGCTCATCCATGCCATCCTTCCCGGCGCTCCCGAAGAGGACCCCACAGTCTTGGCCAATCCTGACCTTAATTAATACAAGCCTGGCTGGAAACGGGAACAGGGCCGTCTCTCAGGACCGGCCTCCCTCTGAGCCTCTCTCTGGGGTAATGAGAGAGATCGGAGCATCAGGAGCTGCCAGCTGAGGGGAAGGGGTCACTGGGAATGGATTTGCGGGGCTCTCAATGAGGAGCCCCTCCATGCTGGGAGAATCTGGCCGGCTTACGGACACCTGGTCATTAACATTGCTAATTAGCAGCCATTAATCAGGGCCGGGGTTTTTTTTTACTGTCCCTCTGTGCGTGTCTATGTGTGTTGTGTGTGTGTGATGCTCATGAATAAGAAGATTGTTCCTTCTTACCTCCAGAAGAGGTGGGATAAAAGTGGTTCCCATCAGCTCAAGATGAGCCGGATTAGAAGGAAGGTTAAACAACAGGCTGCGGTGAGTGCTAGTGGGATAGGGAAGGATGGGCTTCCAGCCTCTGGCAAAGGTAAAAATAATTACCAGTAATTAATGAGACAGTACTCTCAGAAGCTCACACGTACAACCCGCCATTTGGAAGAACAAATCATGAACCTCCAGTTCTCGTTGAGCTCAAAGGTGATGATAATTCCCATAATAATGAGCAGAGTAATACGAGGAAATCACAATCTTGGCACAAAATCTTCAGATGGGTAACTAGGTATGTAGAATCAAAAAGCTGCACCACAGAGGAAGAAAAATATTCTTCTTTTGGGCTTCAGTTCTTATTGTCTTAGATTAATCAGCATTCAGTTTTCTTCTGCACACTGCATTTTAATATTCAACACACTGCCATAACATCTTGTCTGTCTGCACTCAACAGGTGGCAGAAGATTTGCCAGTACCCTCTGAAAGCAGTTTGTAGGAAAGGATATCATCTTATTTGTGTCAAAATTATCTTTTCAGTCAGAAACAAATATCTCATGTACCTGAATATAAGATCAATCAATGCTACTTGCTAGGCTTTGGGAGGGTGTTAAGTAAAACCCAAGTCTCTAGATACAGTTCCAGTCCCAGTTTTTATCATCCACTAGAAGAAAACATAACTGTGAATGTTTAGAAAAGTAATAAAACCTCTCTTCAACTAGATGAAGAATGTTTGGGGTTTCATTCAAGTCTAAAGAGCAGGAGGTGGAAAGTTACTAAGAGTTAAATACTATATCATGACCATTTCATAGATGGTTTACGAGGTGGCTAATATGTGTCAAATGTCTATGAATGATTTTGTATGATTTCTTTGAGGGGTAGATTAAGAGGCTGGGCTGGGGTTGACTTCCTACAAATTTGCCACCTTGTAAAATATGTTTACAAATTGTATAAATTTGTATGGGTGAGGTAGTACGAATTCGGTTTGTGAAGTTTAATGCAACAGGTTGGGGTTTGTTCAAATCCCCAACCCTAAACATACAGCATTAATAATAGTGATGACTGTCTTACCAACCAATTCATTTTTGGTTGTGTTTACAAAATTTCCTAGAAATGATCCAACTCCTTTCCTTTGAGAATGCAAGTCAAGAATAAAACTTGCTTCGGCTGAATACAAGCCTTTGTTTATTTCAAATAATTTCTCCTCTGGCACAAAACGAAGTCTTGTTGGTATGATTTCTACGATTTTCCCTGGGAAAGTGGAGCAGTCTTGGGCATATTACCAAATGACCGCGCGAGAGAGAGGGAGAAAAGAAGTGGCATTCTGGCACAGCATCATGCAAATAGAGCACATTCTTCGCTTTTCTCATGACGGATTGCCTCTGAAATTAGTGAAGCGAGCTGGTAAAATGCTAATGAGAGATGCATCAATGAGCTGTGTCATCCCTGGGGGCTTTTGGAAGGGGCAAGGGGACCCTGAGCAGGGTGCAAGAATTCAGTTTAACGCTGGGGACCTTAAATCCGTTGGCCCTTTGCATCTGCATTCCTTCAGTTTTGGGAGGGACAGAGCTTAATCCAAAAGGCATTTAATACGATGGAAAGTAACCCAGAGCTTTTGGGAATCAGCAGTGAAATTGTGGGATAAATAAACTAGACTTAGGTATTCAATCTCAGTGATGCGCTCCATACTAAACAGTCGCGCTCACTCAATGCAACCAACAAGTGATGCTGCACCTAAATTTGCGACTATACAATCCTGAAATTCATTGCACTTTTCATTTATTGAATGAAGAAAACCTCATTTATTTTTAAATTCTCCATAAGCTATACCTAGACACATTTATCCGGACTGTAATTTATCACCAAATGAAATTGCAAAAACAATCCCCCACCAGATCTAACAAATAGCCCCACCCAAACTTGGTTTGGTTGAGTCAAGGCTGCTGTGTCAGGCTGATAAGTTTTCAGAGAAATCAACCTATTATCCCTGTCTCATGTCAATCTGGGATAGGAAATATATGTTAACATTCTAAAAATTGCACACATCACCTTTACGTAATTGCTCTAAAAAGGATTCATGTGACAAACACTCCTTACTCAAAATATTTCTTTGAAAAAAAATTTCTTTTTGAGCCAGCAACCTCGCAGGGGAGATAAAGCATTCACACAGCCGGTGAGCGACAGACACGTCTCACCCCCCTCGTTTAGTCATCAGTTTATCAGCCGAGGCCTTGGATGGAAGAGCGCTATTGTGCCCGACAGCACTAGCAGGCGACGGCCTACGTGCCAGACTTGAGTTGTTGACCATGCAATGCGGAACTCATGGAATTAAAGCCTAAACGTCCTTGAATTTGATGGGGAAAAAGACATGTACATGCACAGTCAAGCACTGGCCGCTTTCAGACAACGCGCACAGCTATACGCAAAACAGGAACAATGGCCTGCCTGATGCTGTCTAGCTTCATGTGTCTCATTAGGTGCACATGTTTACAGTGAACGTGGGCATTGGAGAACGGGGGGAGCATGTGTATCTCAGCAATTACAGTGTGAATTGCATGAGAGGATTATATGAAGTGCTTAAGGAGAGCTGGGACACCTTGTCTTGAGTACCAAAAACAGCTGCTTAGGGTTCAGTGCACCTGCTTGTTACCAGACCATTTTCACCTCGCCATCTAAAACAAGGTGGTTTTCTGTGGTTTTTTTTTTTTTCATAGCAAGATGAGAGAGAAAGGGGGTGAGAGACGGGAAAATAAGACATCAAAGAGGCTGAACGTTGGAAAAGGGGGGTTGGAGAGGAGGTCTGGAGTGCAGACTTAAGAAATAAGAGCTTTCCTCTAGAAACTGCTGGAGGTTTGAGATTTGGTGGAGGGTGTTAGCTGGAGAGGAGAGTGCATTAATATTTGGGGGGAGTGAGGGAAATAGCCAGAGCTGTTACAATGTAAATGAGAGGCTGGAATGAATGGAAACACCCCCCTACCCCTCCACCCAGAGCTTTCCTTCTCTCAAGTCCTGTGGATCAACATACGCCGGGATGTTCGTGCGGCGCATAGCAATGAGGGAGTTGTGGCTCAGGGAAACGGGACACTTTTGACTATTTCTTTGTGCTCTCTTGATTCAAACAGGTGAAGTATGTCAGATCCTGATACTTTAGTTTTCCCTTTTATTTACTTATTTTTCAGTAAAGGTGCAGTATGGAGTATCTGCAACTCTATTATGTACACTTAAACAAGTAAAGGTTCTATATTGGAATCCATGGCTCCGTGAAGAACCTTTAACTTCCATGGAACCTTTCAATTCTATAAAGGTTCGTTACAGTGCAATATATATGGCTTTTATGGGGGAGGGGGTGGAGGCTTCGGAGAACCAAAAGTGGTTGTTCTTTGCCACTTCCAAAACAATTTGGAGCCATAATGTGGGCAATGCAGGCTCGATTCCTGATTGCAATTTTTTGGTTCCCAGAGCTCGTAGGATTCTTGCCAGTTTCCTCGGGATTACTGCAAGGAGGAGATTTCAAGCAGATGGGGAGGGGCACGGCCATATTATGCGACCGGGAACACAATGCACACACTTCCACGTTATGATGTCACCGTTCTGTGGGGGTTTCCTAACAAGCTCGCTCTCTGATGTCGGCGGACTCATATGAAAGTTTGTCGACAAATCGCGCTGCATTGAAAGTAATAGTGTCCACTGGGGTTGACGGTGGGCAAAGGACTGCAGGTGTTTAGATCAGCTTAAAAAATAATAATAAACCCTTCCCTGCTGGGTTTTCTTTCACAAGTCCCCCAGCTTTTATTCCCAGCTGTTAAAGTGAACTCAGACAGGAAATTCCTCACGTGATTGGCCTTTATGAGTGGCAGGGAGGCTTAACCCAAGTCTCAGAGGGGTCATTTGTAGATGACTGTGTGAATAACCTTGTAAGGACCCATGTTTCTCTTCACATCCAATTAAGACTACTGCTTATGGCCTCACACCTCTCCCAAGAGGATTGTTTATGGGGTAGCATTAAAAGCTAACTAAGGGTGACGGCAGGGTCCTCTATAAACCCTTTATATACATGCCATTCTGAGTTTGTCTGCGCCTTTTACTCACATAATCGCCATAAAATACTGGCTACTGTAAAACCAGGGTTAGATAAAGTTTGTTTTTTGATGTGCTAAAAGGCTAGCTCTGTGTTACTAGAAAACTAGCAGGCAGCAATTTTTATGAAGGTGCATTTGAGTGTCAGTGACTTGACTATTTTATCTTCTGAGGTTCTGCAAGGCAAATAAAGAGACACCTCAGCATTTGGAATATCTTCACCCAAGACAAATCACTTTCTCTGTTTATAATGAAGACATTTCTACTGGCGCAATTTGTGGCGCACTGAATTATTTGATTAGTACCGTTTAACTGCTATCAAGGCACTTCAATCAAACACATGGTTAATTATTTGCAACTAATTACAAGCTTTGGCAAATACCATTATTTCAATTAGATGAGTAATTTATTAGAGTAAACTTGATTTCTAGCAGCAGCAACTCCAGTGTTTTGGTAATGTCCCTGTTTTGTATCAGGCGATTGGTTTTTGTCTGGCAAAATCAGAATGAATAATACTATTTAAGGGAATCCTTTTAAATGATTTTAATAAAATACTTGTTTGTATTTAATATTTGAATACATTTAAATATTTAAAAAAGAACATGGGTGATTCTTCCCTTAAAATAATAGTTAAAAAAAAGTATAATTATGATTCTAATGATTATCAGTTAATATGAATGTACGTTTCAGCCTGTTTATCCAACAGAATATGATTTTTGTCTCACTTTTGTGTCAAAAATAAAAAAGTAATAATAATAATAATAAATAACATAAACATAAGTGTTAACTAAAAATCTAATATAAAATACTTTTATTTCTCATTAATTACATTTTCTGCAGTAAAATAACTTGAATAAAAATAAATGAATAAAAACATTTTATTTTTTTAAATAATAAATATTAAAGACACAACACAATTATTCAACTAGTAACTACAATTAAAATAAAACAAATTAATAAAAATATTATTGTACTGTATTTTAATGATATGTTCGTGATTTAGACTTTGGGTTAGTTAGTGTTTAGCTTTTCTTTTTTTAAGTAATACCCACAACAGACAATCAACTTATAAAGACAGCAAATCTGACATTTAGCCTGACAGATTGATGGCAACACATCACAGAAGCAGAATGTCCCACCATAAACTAATACTGGACTCCCCCATCATTTATTTAATGCCTTTCCTTTATATAATTTTGCATATCTTGGTGAAACTGACATGCATTACATTGTGTCTCTGCTTTTATAGAATTAAATTGCAGGATATGGCCTGCAGGAATATATTTGATGGCAGCTTAGTGCTGAAGTTGCCATGTTCTGTCCTGATATGACTCAGAAGTGTTTTTACAAGCTTCCACTGAAGAGTGTGCCGGCAGCTGATTTGGCTATTTTTTGTTTATTTTATACATCAAGGGGATTTTTTTTTTCTTTTTTTTTTTCAATTAAACAAACATAAAAGCTTATGGTTATATTAATTTCACTTTGACTTATCTCAAGCAATATATTATGCACATGATGACAAAGCTGAAACAATTCCAGATTTAACCCTCTGGGGTCTGAGGGGTTTTTTGGGCCCGGGAGAAATTTGGCGTACCCTGCCAGTTGTGTTTTTTCCAGTTTCTTATAAACATTTAATGGAAAAAGTGTGATTACACTGTGTTCAGCACAGTACTACGATAAGATGTAATCAGCATGTATGTACAAGTTTGTAATTCTGGGGGCAAGAAAAAAAAACTGAAATAAGGCCAAAAACACAGAACATTTGTTTGCTTGACTTTTGAGCACTGGATGTTATAGACTAGAGTTTTTGCTATGAAAAAAATGTGAAAATCACCCTGCTCTATTATTCAATAATAATAATAATAATAATAATAATAGTGGCCATGAACATGTTTGTGTATCAAGAATCCGCTGACTTTCAGATAATTTTTGTAACGTTTTTAAGCAAGAAGTTTGCGGAGACCAAGATGACCGAAAGAACACCCTGATTTTACTAAAGCACAATGTTTTGTGAGTGTATACAAATAAAAACCCTTTCCAGTTGTGAATAATGTATTATTCTTATCCGCATGACCAAAAATTATAATATATTTTTTGTTCAATTTATTAAAAAAAGAACGGCAACTGGCAAGTTCACTGACTCCAGAGGGTTAGGAACACATTAGCTTTGATCCAGAGCTTTGTGAGATATCTTGCCATCTGTTGCCAAATTAGACCAGAACTTAATGAACTTAAATGATGTTGTTTTCTCCACGCACAAAAAAAAAAAAAACCTCACAAAACTGAAATTGAGCCACTGATGTCACATGTACAGTTTTACTATGTTTCTGGATCTGGGATCATTTCAGTTGTATTGCTGTCTATGGAGGGTCAGATATCATCAAAAATATCTTAGAAAACAGAATTTTCATTTTTGGGTGAACTCTTCAAACTTCATAAGCACATAAGACATTACAAAAACAGAAGGGACCATTCATACATACAGATTTTGGCTTATGATTTACTTCGAAACAACTGTTTCTCAGAAATTAATTGTAAATTTATCAAATAATTACACAGAAAAAGCAAGTAATTACACATTCAATTAAATGTGAAGAACATTGGAAAATCTTGTATGCTGCTCTGAATCTAAAGAGACCCGTCTCGTGATTTTTGGCAAAACTGTTCAGAAGTTAATTTTTCCTATCTCCTGAACACTGAATGGCACTGTGCCAAAACTGTGCAGGTAACCTCAGGGCATGCTAGCGATGCAGCGTACCAAATTTGATCTCAATACCCTAAACCAGGGGTCATCAAACTCGGTCCTGGGGCCTGTTCCATAAAACAAGTTTACCAAATAAGCCAGGCTTATTTCAGATAGTCTGACTTATTTTGTATCAAATCTACTGACAATAAGCCTGACTAACCAAAATAAGCCTGGCTTGTACTCTTATCTTGTTTTATGGAACAGCCCCCAGGTTACATGATCTTAACCTAGAGGTGACTTGTTTTTCTCGTAGCGGAATTAGATTGAACAAATTGTTCATTTGAGTCGGATCTTTTGAGATGATCCGACTCACAAAGTCTTTACTATTTACCTATTAATGGAAGTTCCTTATTAGACATGTCTGATCATATAAAACGATGAATAACTCGATGGTGAAAAAGCTGGAGTCAACCAAACAGTTTACTGATGGATTGAAAATAAATAGCTTAGAAATATCACCTGATTTGTTTATCACTAACCTTTTATAAACATGCATTCTAAGTTTATTTTTACTTAAAAGTGCAAAATGTTTCCGGTCAAGAACTGTAAATAAATTTGAATGGTGTTTTAAAGTAAAAGCAAAGCATGTATGCTCTTAAGTTTTATGAGCAATACAGCAACTCCACTTGAATATACGCATAATAAACTGTTACAATGACAAGAAACCTGCACTACATCTTATTTGAAATGTTACGATATTTAACACGCAACCGAATAGTATTTGTGCGCGGTTTGTAAACGAGTTGTTCAAAAGAATCGACTCCCGGACCGGAGTTCACATCGCTGCAGCGGTGTATCTGTAATAACTTCGCCGCCTTTAAAGGTGCTGCGTCTGCTATAACCTGTTCTTCTAAGTATCTGTACAAGCGCCTCACTTTCACATGCGCGCGTTAAGGCGAAACCATGCCTGAAATTCTACTGTAATGAGTGGAAGGGGCTGAGTCACGTTACTTCCTGGTTTGAAGAGCCAGTGGTTGGAGGAACTGCGTGGCTGAAAAAAGAAACTGACACGTGGATCATCATCAACACTTCAGGAATCAGTAAAAAGCTGAAACTCGTCCCGCTGCGTTATAGCAGCTGCGAATGCCGAAGGCCCGCACGTTAACGCCAGTCGCCGGAGCGCAATGGATGCGGCAGGGACGCTATAAAGACATGCTTCCGCGAAGAAACTGCAATAGAAACACATATTTTTCATTGCTTCGCTTTTTTGCCTGTCACGCTCGCACAGACTGAGCCCAGAGGACACCAGAGCGGATAGCTTGTCACAAACGGATATATTTGTCGTTGAATGGCAATTTTACAAAAACATGGAAAGAACTCTTGTCCAGATTTGGCTAGTATTAAGGAGAACCCCGCAGATAATATCGGACCAGCTGGATCTCAGAAGAAGTGGGCAGAGTCGAGTCAGAACTGGACAAGGTGACACCACCTCACCAAACTTTACTCTAAATAATGTTTTGCAAATTAAGGAATACAAATGAATACATTATGATAATAAAGTCAAATATAATAATACATTATAAAACTCAATATTGTGTACATAAATTCACTTTTAAGATACAATTACCGTTTCAAGCTAGTATATTTCCAAATATAAATAGATTAGTTTTGAAACAGTTTGTTGTGCATATATATTATACATGCAATATAAACTAGAGGATTATAATAAACTGTGAAACGCTTTACTATTTGTGCTTGGTGCTCCAGCATTAGTCAATACATCTGAAGCAAATTAGCCTAGATAGGTACCTGCCAGTTAGAAATGTAATTGATGTGCTTTGGCTTGTAATAACTTCTTATATGAGTCTTGTTTGGTTCAAGGTGTCTATGGTTGTATTTGTGTATCTGCAGGCCTGTAGCGAGGATATGGACAGTGGTGCTGTTGCTGGGGACATGCTTGCTGTACTGTGCCCGCGTGGCTATGCCTATCTGTGCAGTGAGCATGGCAGAGCGCTTCAGCTGGTCCAAGAGAGAGACGGGCATGGTGCTGGGCAGCTTCTTCTGGGGCTACTGCTTCACTCAGGTCCTTGGAGGCTACGTCAGTGACAGGTTAGTAAAACAAGAAATAAAATGTCATTATTAAAATCTCTGTACTATTTATAGTACTGTCAAATGATAAATCGCAATTAATTGCATCCAAAATAATATTTATTTTGTAGATGTAAATACATTTACATATATTAAATATTAACATAACTTGCATGTATCTTGCCTATATATATATATATGTGTATGTATGTAAACAAAACCTTTTTTTGGATGTAATTAATCTTTGACAGTACTTAGGTCTCAAATTAGTGCCGAATGAAAGACTCACGTTCTCGTCATTAATAGTAACGCAGCATTTATTTTCCTTGAATCACAGAAAGAAATTTAAGGTATGAAAGGAAGGGCAGTTGCATTTGTTTCTATTTAGATATTACCTTAATGTGACGTCATTCTTTGTTTTACAGGTGTGGTGTGATCTTAAAAACCACCACAGTTGGCAGATGTCACAAATGCATGAGTAGTTGAATAGGATGTGGGTAATATCGGATCTAGCTTTGCTATTTGCATTGGTTACACAATCAAACAGCCAGCAGTGTGTGTGTGTGTGTGTGTGTGTCCTAGATTAGATGTAGTCTAGCTTTTTTCGATTGTAACATTATAGTACAATTACAATCAAGTGATATTAAAGAATTTACTGCAGGTGAGTTCATAATATGAATCTCGTGTGAGCTAAAATAAAGTAATTTTCCAGAACTCCAAGTCTAGTAGCCACCAGAGAGCCACAACCTGCTCTGGATTAGGACCTAACATGATTAAGTAGGCAATGCAAATGAAGCTTGCAATGAATCGCTTGTCTGCATTGGTCCCTTGCGGCAGATCGAAGGACTGAAACGGCGCTAAGTTTTTTAATGCACGCCCTGCGGAATGTCAGGTTTGCTGGAGAAGTGCTCAGAAGTATGTTCTCATTTGGATTGGATGTGGTATTCATAAATGCTTTTTTGTTTGTTGATTTGTTTAGGGTGGGAGGAGAGAAGGTGATGCTGTTGTCAGCGGCAGCATGGGGAGCAATGACCGCCTTCACGCCAATCTTAGCCCATTTCTGCTCCCAGCCCATCTTCTCCATGACCCTCTCCCGCTTCCTCATGGGCTTGCTGCAGGGTGAGCTGAACGTCACAGAACACTGCTTACTTGCTTATATACTGTACCATTACAGTTTACTTTCTATGATCGAATGATACTGATTTGCAGTAATAGTTTAAGCTTGGACAAAGTTACAAAACAGTAGCTGTTCTTAAAGGGAAAGCGCGGTTTGGGGAATCTTTTTTTAGTAAATCATTGCTTCCAGATTGCTTGCAAATTGCTAAACTTATCCTCCTGCAAACTGTGACCCTTCTTTATGAGAACAGGTCATTTGCTGCGGAGCAGAGCGTGATTGTTCTGTGGTTGGCAAAGCGTTGAAATCTAACCGCTATCATGCAAGTTAATTACACTGTATGTGATTGCACTGCTGTTGTATTCTCTTAAAAGGGGTCTGTTAGAAGACAATGGGCTGCTGTAAAATATGGCATCATCTCGTCCAGGCTTCTGCTACTGATCAGAATCATTTTTAAGCTTTACACCAGAATTATGAGATGGGTACAAAACGAAATATTACAATACAACAGTACTTATGCAATACAATACACAATCTACAGTACTGGATAAAAAAGAATATCTGAGATGTGCGAGGATGCCTAAAATACAATTTATCAGCCAATATTTCATTTAATTCATTATTAATATTAATGAATTGACTTATTTTTAAGTACATTAAATGGGTTTACTTAAAAATCAATATTTGAAGAAAATAAATAAACATTTTAATAAATTATTTAGTGGTTGCTTCAAAATATTTAAGTTTTATTATATTGACTGTTTGTGTGTTATCAGTCATAATATGAAAATCGCAATAATTCACCAATGGCTATGCACTAAAATAGTGTTTGTTATCCTGCGGCACTCAGGCGTCCACTACCCGTCTCTGGCCAGTCTGTGCTCTCAGAAGGTGGTGGAGAGTGAGAGGGGCTTCCTCATGAGCACCGTAGGAAGCGGCTCATACCTGGGGTTAGTGTCTGCTTTCTCTGTCGCGTTTAGAAATGTAACAAATGTAAAATGTGTGTAACTGTGTGTTTGTGTGAAGGACTCTGGTGATAGGAGGCATAGGCTCTCTGATGCTGGACTTGTATGGCTGGGAGAGTGTGTTCTACGTCTCCGGGCTCCTGTCTGTGTTGTGGGCGTACTGCATGTGGAAGTATCTGCTCAAAGGAGAAGGTACGTACAGAACATCCACATTATTTCTCCTGTAAGAGCAGTAAAAATGAATGTCTGGCTTCCGGTGTCATCCACTTCCAGCTATTTGTAGCAGCTTGTTTTGCTGCTTGACATTGCAAATTGGTGCGCCTTACCATATTATTTTAATGTGTTATTTTAATGATGAACACACTGGTTTGTAGTGCAAACAGTTTTACAGTTCGCTGCACGTTGTTATTCTTCTCTTTATTTCCCTATGGTGGCTAATGAACTGGAACTCTCGCACAGTCACAGAAAACGGCTTACTTCCACATTGAAGAATAAGGTTGATAGAAGCACAATGCATATTTTGGCACTTTGATGTGTTTTTTGATCGTATACACTGAGATACTTCTAAGGTTCGGGGTTAGTACATTTATTTTCTTAATGTTTTTGAAAGTAGTCTGCACCGGGGATGCATTTACTTCATTAAAAATATAGTTTATTTACATATATATATATATATATGCAGCACAGTGGTGTTTTTTGTTTGTTTT
>JAUMHQ010000038.1:2192289-2207306 GCA_032361165.1 Enteromius paludinosus | reverse complement strand
GGTCCATGTGCACAGTACAGTTCTAATCCGATTCACGATCAGATTAAGATAATTTGCGCATGTAAACATAGTTACTATAAGGTATTGTATTTGTGGCATTTTATAAAGCATTAATAGGTGGCTGCTAGAAGCATGTGAATAGTTTTGACCAGCACATCTTCTGGCCCCCTCCTTCTTCTGTGAGACAAGCGAGTGTCTGAAGCATAAAAAGTTGTGCAGCGCCACCTTGTGTACTGGGGTATTTCTGTTTTTCATTAAGCGCTGTGGGCTCATCGTCAGTGAAAATCGCATGGGTATGGACAGCAAAAAACGCTGACGATAATCGCGTGCGATGTTCGACCCAGCTGGTACAGGCCTTAAGGCATGATGGGTATATTCTAGGGCATTAATAGGTGGTTGCTAAGGTGTTCAGATTGATGGTGTTATGAGTAGTGGTTGCTAGGGTTTTTGTGTGGTTTCTAGTCAGTGAAGTTTTTGGTAGTCGTTATGTTGTATGTTGTAGACCCATCAAAATTAAGTGTTATATTAGATATTAAGCAGACAGTCTACTAATACTCTAATCACTACTAGTTGAAATGTATGTGCATACATTTTTTTAGCATTGTTAGGTGGTTGAAAATGTGTTACGATTAGTTGCATGGCACTGTGTTTGCCAAAACATGGTGGACAGTTGCTGTGTTGTTGCTAAGGTCTACTTTGTAGTCCAAGATGACTGACAAGATGAGTTTCAAGCTGTTTGCTAGGATTTTCTAGAAGCAGTTTCCTCTTAAGTTTCTAGGATGTTCTATGTGTTGCAAAATGGCTGCCACAT
Source organism: Enteromius paludinosus (assembly GCA_032361165.1). Lineage (NCBI taxonomy): Eukaryota > Metazoa > Chordata > Actinopteri > Cypriniformes > Cyprinidae > Enteromius > Enteromius paludinosus. Next base: position 2,206,495 of record JAUMHQ010000038.1, on the reverse strand, counting down.
TTATTTTTTTATTTTATTTTTTTTTTCTGAATGGTTGGAAGGCAGTTGCAAGCTGTTTGCTAGGGTTTACTGTGTAGAAACTAGATAAGTATTATGGTGTTCGGGCTGGTTGCCAGGCAGCTGCAAGCCTGCTGGGGTGTACTTTCTAGGGCTGTTATGAGTAGCTGCATGGCACTTACTAGGTGGTTAAAAGGACATTCTGGGTAGTTACAACTGTCGAGACTAGGATATTTACTGTAAGCCTATTGCTACATCTTTCTACATATTGAAAGTTGGTTGTTACAGTTTTTTGACCTGTTGCTATGATGTTCTGTGTGGTTGCTAGATGGTTATTAAAGTATTGTGAGATGCTATCTAGACAGAATGATAGTCTGAGGGAACTGCAGTTAGAATCTTTGGTCTTAGATTAGAGGTTTAGTGAAAAACCTAACCCTAAGTATGAGCAATTATAGCATGTTGATTTTGTCAAGCCAATCAAATGATTTAAAGAAGATAAATGGAAATTTCCTCATCATAAGGAAAGCACATTAAGTGCTCATTGGTCTATAAGTCAAGTCTATAATTGGATTACATTTAACATCTAAATTAACATATCGAATAGGGGTTCAGTAATAGGTAATACAGTATAAACATGCTCTGAAAACCCTTCAAAGGTTTCTGCCATGAAAAACCACAACGTCTGCTCAGGGGAAGCTTTTAAAGGCTTGTACAACAGGACTGGCCACATGAAATGTGGCTCAACTACCCGCTTCTGTCAAAGTGCCAGCAAATGCCAGTGTGTGTGCAATAGCAGATCAAGGATTGTGTGTAATATGCAGAAAAAGTTTTTTTTGTTGCTTTACTGTTTTAATTTTCATGTTAAAATCAGTAGGCAAGAGCAAACTGAGAGTATGGAAGGGCAGAGTAATTATATAGAGAACCACTGACTAAATAAGAAAGTAGCAATGAAAAGCTGCGACAGCCGAAATCACGCTGGATTGACCCCAACTTTGGGTCTCAGAGCAGAAACTAATTAACACTTCCACAGAGTGTGAACATGCGGCCAGTTATGTTAGAAATTGCATGAAGATAAAAGAAAGTAGTAATTCTATATAATGATATGGCTCTTTCTTTGCAAAACAACGCTGATTTTGATGAAACCTGATGATGTCTCCTTTGTCCTTGGAATACAGAACAAAAAAGGCGCTATATTAATCAGAGTTAAGCCTAAAACAAAGGCTATTGATTTCAAGATTAGTTGAATTTCTGATTTGTGGTTATGGAAAGTAGAATGACGAAATTAGATCTGTATATAGCAATATATTCACATAAAAGTCATTACCAATTCAATACACGCAATGATTTAAATGAATATCTTCTGTTTTAAACATGTCCATTTGAATAATTTCTGAATTTAGCAAAAACTGTTTGGTATTTTTAGAACATAAGGAGAGAATAAAATCCAGGGTGGTATATGTTATTAATATTTTGAAAAGATCAAAGTAATCCAATGCAACCAATTGAAAGCAGAGGCTTTACAAACAAGACAAAAATGATAAAAAAAAAATGTTTGAATGTTAAATGTTAATAACCTGTTGATATTTTTTTGTATATATATAAAAAAAAAAATTTAAAAGGAAAAGGACCTTAAAATTAGTTAAAGTATTTAAAATAAATCCAGATAGTCTTACAAGGACGTGATTAGTTCAGGTTGTTAAATGTGGTGCACAAAAAAAGTAATAATTATGAATAAATACTTAGATATTTTACTTTAATATATATATATAATACAACATTTGTGCAAAATAATTAATATACTGTACATGATTTCAAGGAATAAGGAAAATACTTGATGGTTACACCACATGACATTCTCCGTCTGCATATTAAAACTCCTAAAAAAATGGTTTTCTATTAAAAAGCTTTTCAAAACTACATAAAACCAACATGAATGCAAAGATCGCATTCATAAGAACTGGATGCATGTGCGTTTAACTAGAACCGTCTTACTTGTCACTGACCCACCTGCCGAAAGCTTTTAAGAAGTACACTATGCTAGAGAGCAGTATGCTATGATAGACGACCGCAAAGCTTTCAGACATTCACTGAAAGCCACAAAACTCTAATTCTGATTTCATGGAGTCTGTAAATGTCTGTGCTGGAGATTGGCACATTGTTCCATGTGTGTGTGTGTGTGTGTGTGAGAGAGTCAATGGTGAATGTCAGCCACATTTCTACAAGCAGCTCATGCAGCTTGGGACATATCCAGTTTCTCAAGACACAGCAAAGTCAAGAGTTCTGATGTTTCAATCAGGTATTAATGTAGGCTTCCTGCTTGCCCACAAGCACAGCTAGACAATTTATTCAACAGACAAGAGCTTTCCGAAAGGAAAGGGTGACGCAGCAGCACATGATTTTTTTAATATATTTTCCATTCATCATAATGTGACACTAGTTTTAGCACATTTCTTGTCTGCATCGCTGTTAGACGACAAGCATTGGTATGATTGTTTCGGATGATTAGACTGAGATGGTAACGGCTCTTTCTTCTTCCAGTGGAACGGAATGAAGCTCCACGTGAACTATAGCCAAACACATGTTCATCGCCATGCCTATCATCGCAGACATTAGTCCTTGTAGACTCCATGTGAACATCTTCCAAGAAAATGTAGTCTTTCTGCATGAAACGCATTCTTCTAACCAAATGGCAGATGCAGCCAAACACCCTGATGAGCAACATAAGCAAGAGATTCAGTTTTGAATTTTTACATTGTGATTTCATGTTTGATCGATGTTTGTACGTGTTTGCACTCATTGTATTTTTTAATGGGATAAGCTTTGCATAAGGAACCCAATGTTAAAGGGTTAGTTTGCCCAAACATGAAAATTCTGTCATTAATTACTCACCTTCATGTTGTTCCAAACCCATAAGACCTTTGTTCATCTTCGGAACTCAAATTAAGATATTTTTGATGAAATCAGAGAGCCTCCATAAACAGCAATAAAACTGAAATGATCCCAGATCCAGAAACACAGAAAAAACAGTGTCACATCAGTGGCTCAACTTCCATTTTACAATGCTACGAGAATACTGCGATGCTACGATGCTGTGCTTTTGCTAAGTTTGTAGACCTGTGAAGATTTCAGTTGTTTTGCTGTCTATGGAGGGTCAGATGGTTCTCTGATTTCTGAGGCAAAACGATTGATTTGTGAGAGAATGCTATCACCATCTCTCTGTCCGCCGTGACTCATCTGTGCTGCAGCTGCCGCTTTGCTTAAATTTAAACAATGATGCCGGGAGAATCCTTACATAAGCTTTGGTTGTAAATTTCTATTGGCTCTTGTGTGTCTTGTGATCGATCGCGTCATTATACAGAAATGAGAGTGTCTTTTGAATGAGATGTGAGCGCATTGTTAACAGAACATGGTCATTTCAGCGATTAAAACCTTGTATTTTATCTTCTTCACATAAAGACATCGTATGGCTTCAGAAGGGCTTGAAATGCAACTTGTTTGTAATGCTTTTTTTGCTGCTTATGGACAGTTTTTCCAATAAATACCTGTGACTGCGCTTATATTGTATTTGTGTGTATATTGTTCAGAAGTGGGTAGGTTTACAGTAAAGGTGGAGATAGATGCTACAATGAAAGAATAAATTTATATAATATGAATTCGGTTATAAGCCGTGGATCACAACTGATGCCTGTCACTGACTTACATTAGAATTTCTTCCATGAGCCTATCATGGAATTTTTGGCGTTTCCATGAAACTAACATGGAATTTTGAGTTAAGAGTCGGTGGTCACACAGAATTTTGTGATCGGGCTGGAAGGTCTTATGGGTTTGGAACAACATGAGGGTGAGTAATTAATGACAGATTTTTCAGTTTAGTTTGAACTAACTCTTTAAACCTCACAAAACATTAAATATTTGGTTATGGAAGCTCAAAGTCAAAACTGCGTGAAGTCAGAACTGTGTGATATAATTTCGCAATTGTGAGTTATATAGTTAGGTTTCTGAGAAGGTATCAATTTGTTTTACTTTATAACTCAAAATTGTGAGTTTATATCTCACAATTCTGAGGAAAAAAGTCAGAATTATGAGCTCAAAAGTCGCAGTAACAAATTTTTCATTCAACTGCTATGTTTGGGTCTTTTTTAATCTTAAAAGAAATAAAAAAAATTGTGTTAGGACAATGAAGCCTGTTTTAGAATTTTTTAAACATAATTTTCATGACAATTAAGCACAATTCTCTAAGCTAAAATTCAAATGCAACAAATAATAAAACCTTTAACATTACAAAAAAAAACTAAAAAATACTTAAAATTATTAATTACATTAATTGATTACATATTTAAAAATATTTATGAAGAGTGTTTCAGTTCGTATTATCTGCATATGTTTTACATGATAACATTTATATAATTGAAATAATATTTAAGACATTAAAATATAAAATTTGAAAAAAGGATATTACAATGAAAACAGATAACTTTCAGGGGATGTTACTGTATGAAGTGTATATATATATATATATATATACAATCAGAATTGGCTAGTGGAATTTTCATAGTGCATGCTGAGCCACTTCCCGCTGAGCGAGTATAAATAGGGCAGCAGGTCCATCCATCAGATATTGCTGAGGAGCCGAGAGCCAGTTCCCTGGGCCCAAAACAACGGGTCGAGGCTGTGGCAAGAGGACATAATGTCTCCTTTCCCTCCATCAGGGAATGAGGGTTACAGTACGTAACCGAGACGTTCCGTGTCTGTCAGTCACAACGAGTTATGTTGTGACGACAGACTGGGATCCATATGGAAAGCGCCACAGCCAAGAGCCCCGTCATAACCAACCTCACTGCAATTCATACTGGACAGGTGTTAGCATACTGGACTGGTGGTTGATGTACGACACAGTTGCAGTGTTGTCCGTACCGACCAACACATGCTTGTCCTGCAGTAGCGGCCGGAACCGCTGCAGGGCCAAGTGCACTGCTACTAGCTCCAGGCAATTGATATGCCAAAGCAGCCGGGGCACTGTATGCAACGGGCAGGCAGCCTGGGTAATGACCACTCGGAATGTGCCTCGGCACACCGGCGCCATGCCCATCTCTGGACCCGGGAGGGCATCCAGTGCTGTAGTGGTCTCATATGGAATAATCCCAGTAGCATTACAGTGGCTGCGGATGTCATATGCCCCAGGAGCCTCTGAAAGCGTCTTTCCCTCAGGTCGAGGGAACTCAGGCATGCCAGCAGTGACTGAGCGCGTTCCTTTGTGAGGCGTGCTGTCATACTCACAGAGTCTAACTCCACACCGAGAAAAGAGATTCTCTGTACTGAAAAGAGTATGCTCTTTTCCCAGTTGACCCGAAGCCCCAACTGGCTGAGGTGCTGAAGCACCATCTCCCTGTGATCGCACAACTCTTCTCGAGAATGGGCCATGATGAGCCAGTCATCGAGGTAGTTGAGGATCCGGACGCCCACTTCCCTTAACAGGGCAAGGGCGCCCTCCACAACCTTCGTAAGGACTCGTGGTGACAGGGAGAGCCGGAAGTGGAGGACCCTGTACTGTACTGGGAATGGTCTGTGTCGAATTGACACATGGAAGTAAGCGCCCTTCAGGTGAGTGCATTTTATAATGCGTTTCTGCGTCAACATTCTGAACAGAACTCTCAGGTCCAAGATGGGGTGAAGGCCTCCACCCTTCTTTGGCAGAATGAAGTAAGGGCTAAAAAGCCCTACCTTCGTCTCGGCTGGAGGGACTGGCTCTATTGCATCCTTTGTCAGGAGGACAGCAATCTCCTCTCACAGTACAGAGGCATCTCGGGCTGCAACCACAGTCTCGAGCACGCCACTGAATCTGGGAGGACGCCGGGCGAACTGAATTGCCCAGATGAGCCACCTCAACAGGCTGGGAAGCGCGGGCCGCACCTCCAGTCTCGTCGATAGCAGGACCATCGGAGTCACCAGTTTGCCAGAAGGTGTGCAGTGGTGAGCAGGGTAGCTTTGTTGAGCAGAGGGTTTCCCATACTGACTCGACACAGTGCAGCTGCCCGTGCCCTGAGGCCTGTGGTGGAACAAACACAAAAGGAAACAAAAGATTCTCCACCCGGCCCTCCTCGACATAGTCCCAGCTCCCAGCGGGGCCGCCGAGGGTGCCCCTGTACTGCGTCGGCGGCCCCGCTGGGAGCTGGGACTATGTCGAGTAGGACGGGGCTGGCCCTGCGGCAGACAGGTGGCGGTGCTCTGTGGGCACAAGTGCACCGCGGCCACACGCTCAACCTGAGGAATGCTCTCATAACCCTTGGCCGCTCCTTCGTCGAAAGTGGTGAGGACAGAGGAGGAAGATGAGTGGCTTCTGGCTATGAAAAGAGCCATCCACGACTTCGTCACCTCCTCATGCACCTCCGGAAAGAATGGCACCGGGGCTGGATGTGACTGGCAGTCACCTTCAGCCCGATGCTCTCGGCTGTCCAGGCGAGCATGGCTATCATCTCAGTGACTCAGTGTGGCAGGCCTACCAAGTCTTCATCCTTACCAGATGAAAACCTAACCCCGATGCTGTGATCGTCATCCGATCCTCCAACGGTCAACTGAATGAAATTTGAGGACCGCCCGCAGACGGCCCAGACAAATCACCAGCAAACTGCACGGGGCAGTCTTTGCGAGAGGTGTGAGAGGCCCGTGAGGACACACCCGGCGGGGAAGCTCTTACAATCCTTGAGTCAGCACTGGCCCTCACCGCGGAGTCACTGCCAGAAGCGGAGTACTCAACACGGAAGGCTGAAGCATACTCACTCGCATTCCCCCGGAGGAGAGAGAGACGAGATCGCAAAACTGTCAGGGGCATGTACTCACTGTGAGCACATGAACCCTCCACAAACGCGTCTTCAGCGTGCCGTATCCCCAGACACTGAAGATAGCGTTCGTGGCCGTCGTTAGCGGACAGATGGTAACCACACTCAAGAGAACACAGTTGGAATGGCATCTTTAAAAAGTCGACTGCTAACAGTGTCAGAAACTGCTCTTTTGTGAAACGCCCAGGGGAATCACTGGATTGCACAGGGACTCTACTGATTGCATTGTCTCACCACACCGAACAGCTCCCGCTTCCTTTTCTCTTGTTGAATCAGCGCTGAACCAGAAGACTGCATGCCACACAGCTCTCGGCTCCTCAGCAATATCTGATGAGTGGATGGACCTGCTGCCCTATTTATACCTGCTCAGCAGGGAGTGGATCAGCATGCAAATTCCACGAGCCAATTCTGATTGGTGTGTTCTCTTTATCAGAGCGAATCAGGGCTCCCAAGTATGAACCCCAGTCTGTCGTCACGACATAACACGTAGTGACCGACAGACAGGGAACTATAGATATAATTATTAATAATATAATTAACGGATACATTGCAAGGAATTAATGCATTAAATGCATTTCACAGATGTGCTTTACATAAATTGTTAAAATATATTAAATAATGTTTAGATCATCAGATACAACTGATATGAGTGATGATTTTTATATAGTTGTGCAAAAAAAAGTATGATATTAACAATATTTGTCAAGAATAAATCAAATTAATTGCAATTATTTTGTTTAAATTCTCTTTTTATGTAATTTGCAAAATGAAAACCATAGAAAAATGTTCTTAAATGATAAACTTATAAATGAGCCTCATTCCAAACAATAAGAGTCCTTTTTTCTAGACACTATTCTTTAATACATTTGAATTGCCTTTGAAGGAACAAACACACAAGCCATGAACTCTAATTGTCCTAATTCTAATGATTTCATCCTTTGCATTCAAGAAAGCTGTTAGCACATTGAAAACACTGATGTTATTTTACAAAGCATATATCAAGGACTTGTAACTGGAGAATAAAATATTGGTTCATGAGCTTATATGTCTCTATATGTTTTTCTTGTACACATTTCCTTTAGGCAGATTATGCCAGTGATGTAATGATTAATTAATCTGACGGTCCTGCTGCTGTCTGTGTCTCTCAACCTACAATTTTCTCTAGCTGGTTCTGATTAGCAATCAGAGGGCCATTAGACACACTAATGTGCTGTTTCCAGGGCCCCACATTCATCACATGGGGTCATTTTGTCCTGTTCTTGGATTCTTCTCAAGGATTAGAATTTAGAATTCTAATTTACATTAACTGGAGGAAAATCATTTACATGTATATGTATGTGCATGTTACAAATATAAGTGCTATATGGCCATATGTTTTGTTTGTCCATTCAAAGTTATACTCTTCTCTGGAGACTGTCTCCTTGGTAACCTGTTATATTTTGTAACCAGCTAGATAAAAAAAAAAAAAAAGTTAAATATCTCCTTTTTAAAGAATAATTAGATCAGGCTGGCAGATTTTAACAGAAAATTCAATATTAAAAAACAATATGATATTTTATTTATATAAAATAAAGTAATAAAAATTACTCACATGTAATGTACATTTATTTTATTTATTCGTTTGCTTTTTATTTAGGCAGTGTTACTTATTAATGAAAGTGTTTGTTTGTTTGTTTGTTTGTTTTAATAATTTAGGCAATACATTTAGTTTATTACGACTATGGAATACTCTTGAAAAAGATAACTGTGCCTTTTATCTCACAGATGGTACATTTATGTATTTGTTTATAATCCTTTTTTCATTACGAAATTTAAAAATATATAAATAAATTAAAGATAACTCCTAGGGATTGTTTGTTTTCTTGCAACTGTGACTTTATATCTCCCAAATCAGACTTTTTCTTTGAATTGAATGTGTTTATAATTAAAAGTTATGAGTTATTAATTATAATATGTAAATTCAAAATTGAATGTTTTCAACTCGCAACTGTTAGCTATAAACTTGCAATTCTGAGAAAAATGATAATCTTGTAAATTCAGTGTAATGTTTGTGTAAGAAACTTTCCTGTGCACATACCGTATCTATGCAACCGTCACACAATTATTATTATCGCAGACATAGGTGTATACCAACAATTATTCACTAAATGTTCCATTCTGGTGTTCTATTCTAGGTTTTCAAGCTCTTCTACTGCCTGCCTCCTAACAATCACCATTTGCACATCTGCCTTGAGCGTGACCTAGAGACACGGCTCACACAACCATGAAACCGCGCAATCAGACAGCAATCCGGGAGATCTTTAATGGCCGTGTTTTATGAGAAGACTTTGTGTGTTCAGCTGCATCAAGTCACACCAATACTACGGATCTGAAATCCTTAAGGAACAAATGAGAAACCTGGGTCAACTGGCTCTAGTGGGATTCAATTACCAGAATGAAGGTCTTTCTATTGCTCTCTACTGAATTCAGTGCAAACATGAAGCGTATTCATGCTTAAAGGTATAGTTCACCCCAAAATTACAGTTCTGTCATCATTTACTTACCTTTATGTCATTCCAGAGCTGTATGAGTTTCGTTTTTCTGTTGAGCACCCACACAAGGTATTTTTAAAAATGTTGATAAAATTGACTTCAGTATTTTTTAAGCAAATCGTAATGTGATAAAATGACTGCATTTGTTGACATTTTATAGCTGAGCATGTAAGTAAGCTTATAGTTAATGTTTCTTATTAGATAATTATAATAGCCAGTTTGTTAGTTAGTTAAAATATTGAGCAACCACACCTCATTTGGCTTAAATTTACCTCAGATTACTTGCACGTCCGATATTGATGTTCTTTACCATATATTTTCTTAAGCTAAACCATATATTGAGCCCTTAACTTTCATTTATGTCATTCATTCATTGTGCATACAGTACTTATGTCAATGTCATTACATTCAGATATAATTAATTACGACCATATAGCAGCACAAGAAACATAGAGAGCTACAGTACATGAACTGCGTGAGTGCGCAGCCGCAAAGACTATTTTCAACTGCTGTAGTTTGAGTTTCAGTGTTGCTTATTCGCTTATTTCCTCTATAGGTTGTTTGCATATGACGTCATTGCTGTGGCGCGAAATGCAGCAAGAGATTTTTTTTTCATAGGAATCAGTAGCAGAAGGGCAAAATTCCTGTGTTTTGCATTCTTTATGAATGTTCAAATCCTGAACTGATTATAGTATAGAAAGCAAGCAAATAGCGCTTCCATATAATCACTAAAAAGCACTAAAAAGTCACTCGATCGCAATCTTTCATGTTCCTTTATAATCAGTGAAGAATTATGACTTTGCTACCCTGTATCTTAATATATTTCTTTATTAATATTATATTATATTTTTATCATTATATCTTATATTAACCATTTGCACACACCAGTATTACATGACTCGCCTCCTCCGAACCACAGACGACAGCTTGCAGCTTACTTACTACTGATTCCTATGGAGAAAAATCACTTTATTTTTTACTTCAAAATAACCCGACTGCAGTTAGATTGAGATTAATTATATTAGCTTACACAATGAAAAAACATAATTCTTTTTTCACAAAACTCTTCAATCCACTGACTCTTCCTTTTAGGAATAAACAAAAGCCTGATGGCGTTGGAATGACAGGGGTGAATGAATTTTCATTTTGGAGCAAACTTTCCCTTTCAATAAGTTTGAAATGGGAATTATGTGCCCTTTTGGAATACAATAAAATGCTTTTCGAGCATGTGAGGAAGACATTGAGGCTCTCTAGGGTTATTAACAACATTCCTCATGCTTTTGGACTGCAAATAGTCCATCTACCTCAGTGTTATCTGTGCCAGTCAAGCACAGAGACATGTTTGAAAGAACCTGGAGTAAATGTAAACATTTACTGGTAGAGAGAAGGGGAAAACGAGTTGAAAACACCGCAATTGCTGCGTCATGCCAGAGCTGCTTCAGGGCGCCAAGAGCTAAATTGGTTTACGAGTTGATGCGAACCAATGCTGATGAAGACATAATTACAAACACAAAGGCAGAAAAACGAAATGCAACCTAGAATGGACACAGACAAATAAATAGGGTGTTTAAGAAATGGATTAAAGTCTTGTTTATGCTGGACACATTCACTGTGGCACGAAATGCCGCAGACGGCGCGCACACCTCAAAGACGCTGAGAGGCGTCTGTAGCTACTCGACACCAGTGGCCTGCTGGGTCGACTTCAAAAGCATTAGCGGTTGAGCAGTGTTCTACAGTTAGCTTTAACCAAAATTCTGCTGCCCAAATATGACTCAGCAAACACAAACCTTTGCGTAAAAGTCTGCTTAAATGTTTTGAATGCACTTGCAATATATATAATACTGACAGCTAGTTGTTATGGGTACTGCAGTCCACATTCAAAATATTGGATAGAGTTGTTTTTCCCACCCACTTCTCCTCAGACGTAATGCTTACGTGGGTTGCCAGATTGAGGGCACGAGCCTTACACTGCATTTTGATACAGTATGTCTGGAAGAGGAACTGTTAAATGATTCATAGGCGAGCTTTTTTTTTTTTAGTAGAGAAGTAGAGATTTTCACAGTTCCCTGTGGACACTTTACTCGTACTGCGTCTGCTAAGACACTATGGGAAAAACAACTAACTGAAGCCTTTTTATAACGCAGTGAAACTGCACCGCCATTGGTTGTGCAGTGGTAACTTTTTTAACGAATTGGCTGGGCGCCGTGCTGCGCCAACCAATGGCTGCGGCTCCTCCCGAAGCTCACCTGAGGGGGCGGGGGCACCTATCTTCTCCTTCAACGACATGCAACTTTGCTGTCCCTGATGACGGAGCCTACGCCGTTGAACAACGCCACAGCAGCTGGAAGATTCCCCTGCTGCCATCCGGCATTTCTAAAAGAACAAATTTGAAAAGAGCAAATTTCTATGGCTGAGATGCCCGGTCACCAATGTTCGACCTGAAGGACCCTCCTGCACTTTGAGGACAGCCACAGCGAGTGCGTTTCCTGCCTGGGCAAGCACCACACGAAAGCCGTTTTGACCGTTGCTGATTGCCCGCACTGCGAGGCTCTCAGTCTCGGCACTCTCCAACCTCGGATGGCGTCCTTTCCAGGAAGTGACTCTGGCCCCCGAGCCCTCCTGCCTCGTAAGAGGCAGTGGGGCAATGGGGCACAGCGCTTTGAGGATGATAAGCTCACGACACTTCCTGCCTAAGTGCTCCACTGCATCTGCTTCTTCTGGCCACCCCAGAAAGCCGCCAAAGCAGACGCCCGCCCCATCCAGGCAATCGAGGCAGACGAAGCAGGAGTCGAGGAGCCTTTCTAGTTCATTGACTAGACGCTTCACCTTTCCCAGGAGGCAGGGACCCTGGCCCAGAGTAATGTTGGACCATCCGCCACCGGCGTCCTCCTGATCTGCCTCGCAAGAGAGCAGGGCAAAATCTCACCACGGCCGGACCCCATAAGCTGCTCTATTTTTGTCCATTACCTCGCACACTTCTGGGTATGACACATATAGCTGCAATATATGGGTCCCTAAAAGCGCACACACAAACTTACAAAAAGAGCAGTTTCTCTCAAAAGCACACACACAAGTCATATGTCCCTAGACAGTGACAAAGCGCTCGAATAAAACCCTTATCCCTTCGGTAGAATGCCTGGCAAGCCATTCCTGGGGTTTCCAATTGGGTTATGGGGATCATAAAGAACGGTTACACCCTTCAATTGGCAAGATGGCCGCCACTGTTCAGCGGCATTGTCACCACTTTAGTGTCACCACTCATGTGCTGCGAATCGAAGTGAAAGCACTGCTCTTAAATGCCGCAATACAAATTGTTCCCCAAGCAGAAAACGAAAAAGGGTTTTACAGCCGGTACTTTTTAATCCCCAGACGGCGTTCTGAGACCAATACTCAACCTGAGACATCTGAATCGTGCCCTATTAAAATGGTCTTTCAGAATGCTCACGTTAAAAGCCATTCTCTCACAAATACAGCCAGAAGTTTGGATGCTTTCACTGGACCTGAAAGATGCTTACTTTCATGTACAAATATCCCCTCAATACAGGCCATTCTTGAGATTTGCCTTCGAGGGGACAGCATATCAATACACTGTCCTGCCCTTTGGTCCCTCCCTGGCCCCCCGTACTTTTACGGAGTGCATGGACGCAGCACTTTCCCCTCTGAGACAGATGGGAATCCGCTTTATAAATTATCTTGATGTCTGGCTCATTCTAGCCCGTTCGCCAGAGAAGGCAGAGAGACACACGCTTTTCCTCTGCTGTTTTGACCGCCTCGGTCTCAGGGTGAATTTTGCCAAGAGCATGCTGACACCCAGCCAACAGATACCATTCCTGGGCACTGTCATAGACTCAATGCAAATGAAAGCGTCGATCTCACCAGACCGCGCCACGGCCATAACGCGCTGCACAGCCTCCTTCAAGATTGCAATTCTTCGTCCCCTGAGAGCCTTTCAAAGAATGATGGGTCTAATCGTCTAATAAATACCATATCTCACGCTAGAGCCCGCCTAGGCTTATGCTGGGAAATGGTCGGTATTTTCGAGGAAGCCTCCCCAAATGGGTCCTGCCCACTGTGTTAGAAGCCCTCAGAGGTGCGCCCTTTGAACCCCTTCAAACGGCTACGGTGAAAGCGCTGACGCTGAAAACTGTTCTGCTGCTGGCTTTGGCATCAGTTAAGCAAATAGGTGACCTGCAAGCGCTGTCTGTGAGCCCCGCCTGCCTGGATTTCGGGCCCAATGACTCTAAGGTCATCCTGAAACCGATCATATACCGAAAGTGCTTCGCCTGAACGAGGGCCATGGCTTTAACCTTTTCCGCACCGTCAGGGCATTAAGAGCCTACATTGAGCAGTCGGCTGCCTTCAGACCAGCTGTTTGTATGCTTTGGCGTTGGCTCCAATGGGCTACCGGTCTCGAAGCAAAGGCTTTCTAAGTGGGTTGTAGACGCTATTTTGCTAGCTTACTCTTCCTTGGGCCAGGGCTGCCCCATAGGATTAAAGGCTTATTCGACTAGGGGCATTGCCGGCTCATGGGTGTGGTCTAGCGGAATCTCCCTGTCAAAGACTTGGGAGGCGGCCAGCTGGTCCTCGCCTTCCACATTTACCAGGTTTTATAATCTGTATGTCCCAGCATTACATGCCAGGGTCCTCTTTGCCCTTAAGGGTTAATACTCTTAGTTCACTGTGTTCAAGCTGCGAGCTTAGGCTTACGAGCCTTCTTCTTTTAAAACACTCTCACTCTGCTTGGCCGTCACATGCCCAAGCCGCGAGCAGATAGGAGTTTTACTTATCCAAAAGTGTTCTGAGGGCAGAAAGGAAAATGATTGGTTCACAGATTCACCCAAT
>JAUMHQ010000038.1:2121589-2142980 GCA_032361165.1 Enteromius paludinosus | reverse complement strand
TTCCATTGGACGTTGGTACAACTGATTCAGAGCCGTCACGCATGAAGGCGTTCCCCTAGCGTCTTCTCGACGCAGTGTCGTTCCCTCAAAGAACCGGGGTTATATACATAACCTTATCGTTTGGGAGGTTTTGACATGTTGTGGGCTTAATCTTTTCTGAAGTCATCTAGTTTTAGCCAGCTAGTTTTAAGTGGAAGTGACACTTTTTTCCTCCATTTCTGGCGCCCCCTGGATGTACGGCGCCCAATAGCATTTGCCTATACAGCCTATGCCACGGTCCGGCCCTGGGTATGGTAACGAGCTGCATGTGTGTGTGAATGAGGTTCAGGTGTGAGTGTAATAAGTCCAGGGATGCATGATAGTAAATGGAGTTTCTGAGGTACGGGTGCAGTTCTAGGTGGAGTGCCCTCTGGAGGGCCTTTGGGCACAAACAGGTTCACAATTATTATTAGTAGTAGTATTTTTGAGAACGTTTTATGTGTGTGTCATAATGTAATCATTCCTTCATTCTGTTTCATTTTTTTCAGAATACAACCAGTATGTGTGTGTGTGTGTGTGTGTGTAAGTGAGAGAGAGAGATACTTGAATTCATGATGAGATACAAGGCGATGATATCTTGGTCCCTGAGCGTCAGGGAATGAGAACCACTTGAAGGTTTGAGTGTGATCGCATGATATAAAACACTTGCTTCTGTTAAAAGACCTCATGTTTTGCGAAGCGAGGGTCAACTAGTAATTCTATCTTTTGTTTTACAGATGCCATATAATACAGAGAATATCACAATACAGATACTGAAAGCCACATTAGCTTCTGATAACCTGACTGAAGAGCAGGCCTTTAATGCTATAGGGGGCAGTATTAAGCCTTTTTCAGTTTGTATAATTTTAGTCTGATTTATACACTGTCAGAACCACTAGTAGCTGTTTCATATAAGCAATCTAGACAAATCTTTCCTTCAGGCTGCCATATTATGCTTTATCATGATCATAATATGTTTGTTTTTTCTACTTTTCGGCCAAATTACACCAAGGCGAAACAGCTGGTTGTTGACCTTTGCCTGACAGTCCAATTCATCATAGCGATTCTTCAGATGTAGGCCACTAAATGCATTGTGGGCATGTATGTTTGGTTATTGAACACTATTCCTAACAGTTAATTGTATTTTGGGGTTCATTTAGGACTTGGCTTAACTAGTTGAGTGCTTAGTACTGTTCTAAAACCTGCTAGCAGCATCTTTTGAATCACTAAGCTCTGCTATACCTCATAGCATAATGCTAGGCATATTAGCATCTTGTTAAAACATTCTAGCAGCATGTTAAGTGTTAACAGTATGTTTGCATCATCTTAAAAACATGTAAGCATCAAGCTAACCCTAATAGCTTTGTTAGCATCTTCCTAAAACACACTAACATCATGCTAAAAAAATGTTAATCGTAAGCTTTGTTTAAAAAATATGCTAGCATGATGCTAGCAACATGCTGAATGTGTTAAATTCATACTAACAACATGCTAATCATGTCAGCATGTTCCTGTAGTAAACTTTTCATGTTAAAAACATGTTTTCCCCTGCTCATTACTTATGTGGAAGGAAAAAAAAAAAACGTTTGAAGCAGTGCAACTTTTTTCAACAGAAAATAGACAGAAATATATCATAAAATCAATTAATTGTATATATTAAAATGATTTGTAAAGGATCATGCGACACTGGTAGACTAATGATCCTGAAATAGCCTATGAGAAATCAGGTATTTAAAATTTCGATAATATTTCATAATATTATTGTGAAAATGCTCTATTTTTGATCAAATAAATGCAGCCTTGGCGGGCAGAAGAGACTTCTGAAAAAGACTCTTTTGAATATCTGTATTTAAATAATTTAATGTGTAAAGTTTATTGTATGATATGCCAGGTTTAGGCAAAGTGTTAGGACTGTTTATGTTTTCCATGAATCTTGTTCGAGAAGATGTTAATCCACCAACGTGTCCTAAACTTGACAAAAACAATCCTCAATAGGTTTGTCATGACCGTAACATGTCAACCAAGATCCGTTAGCTAGTGGTCTGTCCAATCTCAAATGCCCTGACATTTAGGTGTCCATAGGGAAAGGGTAAATACCACAGAGCAAATATTTTATCCGAGGTTGAGCCGGCTGAACTGTGCACAGCATTCTCCTGTAACTAGCGGAGAGCGATCTCTCTCAGTCTCATGAGAGTTGGCCACCGGACCTTTCAGCATGTAACATTATGCTAAGGGTCACTGCCTCCACCGGCAGTGTGAATACTATGAAAAGTGCATGGGGGAGGTTCTCTAAAGGTTGATGGATGGGTTATATATCTCGCTTTTAAGAATACCATGAACAGAGACCAGCGAGATGTTTTAGCTGGGATTGTATTGTGTGTGTAAATATAGACAGCTGTGGTCAAAGGTTTACATGCACACAATGAAAAAAAAAAGTACATTAGGGGAGAGCAGGACAATAAAATATATAACTTGACCACAACTGTATATTTAGCAGTTTAAACAGAACAGTTTATTTCATGCAAAGTATACTACAAATAAATACATTTACATATTTATATACTAAATACTCAACAAAAGATATTTTAGTTCTAAAATATTAAAGGTCTTGATTTAGTTAATTTAAATTTTATTGCAGTTGGTACGTTATTTACAAATACGAAAGAGTTTCTGGCGCCACTCATTTCCGAACCGTCTCCACATTGAAGGTCATGTTTCGAAGAAAGTTGAATGTGCTTTTAGTGGACTCCTCATCAAGAGTAACATCAAAACACATTTTAAGTTTAATATTAAGAATTGTGCATTGAGCACACATAATAATCCAAATAAAGTTGTATTATAATTTTATTACCATGTTTACTGATACAAGACAAGTGGAATCATAATAGATTTGAACTATAATTACTATCAAATAGCTCATCTCTTTTTTACTAGGGCAGCTGTATATGCTTATCTTGTAGTAAACTTACTCGGTAGTGCACCTGGTACAGCACAATGTATGCACTGAACAAAATTGTTACTTTGGTAAATGTATGGTTATGTCACGTTTGCTTTAGTTAATTACAATTTTAATGTAGGTGGTATGCTATTTTCAAACATGAGAGACATTGGACATTTGCATTTACAAGAGCAGACTATCGTTTTACTGAAATGTTGCCACAGGCGTGTTTTCTAGGAGCTTGGGTTAGAAAAAAAAAAAAACAAGTATGTGGGAAAAAACATGAAATTATCTTTAACAACAAGAAAGACTACATTTTATCTCACATAAATTCGGGCATGTTTTATAAATTAGCATTTTCCATACCCATTAACCTTGTTTCAGATGTATAATTTTTTTAAACAAATAGCTATAATTATCTGAGATTGAGAGCTGAAATAAATTTGAATACTCTATACTTTATTTGTGAAATTAAATGGAGCATATTTTCCAATTTTATGTTATTTTAATCTGCAAAATTTCTTTTAAACCCATATTAATGTGTGGAAATGCCACAGCCATTAACCTGTTTTTAGGCAATATATTTTTTTGTAACCGGTAACTTATCATTTAGAGACGTTTGTGAAACCTACCTCGCACAGACATAATGAATATAAATGAACCATAATGATCATGTAAAATATGCCTCACACAAGAAAATGATGGTGTACTGCAGCACTTTATGGTCTCTGAGATTCTGCAATATGCAAAATGTGGATGATATGTGACTGTATATAAAAGCACAAGAGTTATTGCATGTTGCATTTTTTTCCAATGCATTTCGGCTCCCAAAATGCACATCATTTATGATATTTAGGAACTGCGGGAGAACAAATACAGTTAGACATGAAACACATGGTCTTTGTAAGCATATGCTCTGGAAGGAAATGAATCATGTACATTTGAACACATACCGTTATGAATATTCCACATATTCGCGCAGACATTTACATTGAATGAATGCACTGAGACTGCGACCGGCTTGGGTACACCGTACAGTCACGCCAATCGCTTGATCAAATCTGCGTCCCCAGTTCTTGACTCGATAATGGAATATCGAAGGTCTAATCCGATTGACGGTGATCCATCAATGTCGACGTCAGACACAGGACGCCACACTTATTTGAACGGACAGCAGGTTTCCAAGCAAGCCTCGTAGGCCTCAATTTGGTTTGCGGATAAATAAATAAACACAACGGCGCTTGTCTGGAAAAGAACAGATTGTCGAACAGCTGGTGCCAATGAGCAGAATCACAAAAGCATGTAACTGCTGCGTAACGGAAAAATGGTAAATACTCTTTGCTTTCCTGAAACCAACTCCCTCTTGTGCCAGTGTAGAAATTCATAGCCAAAGTTTTTAAAAACCATGAAAAGTCAGCAGTTTTATCAATATGAGTCATGTCTTTTACCTTTGTGGTCATTTTAATGCTAGTATATGCCATTTTTCTAAAAGTTAGCTTTTAATTTTAGGTTTATTTCTTTAACAGTTTAATTTAATGGATCTATTTTATATCAGCTTTATTCCAGTTAATAATAATCTTTAAAACATTTTACAGTATCTTTTTATTATCAATATTGATACTGTTTGAACTCTAAAAACTTGACAGATGTACAGACCATGGCAGTCATTCCCCATTATTACGATTTCCCCATGATTATAACGATATCATAACATATCTTAAGTTAAATACTCTGTAATCATCATCCTATTTTTATACATAAAACAAGTTTAATTAATGCTGCAAAATGTCATGTGGTGCGACAAAGCACACATGTAAAAAAAGAACAAAACAAAAAAAACCTTTTTTATATAAAATAATATTTCATGTTATAATTATATATATATATATATATACATTATTATTTTATTTTATTTTTTTTTAAAGATACATTTAAATGTATATGCCCAGTTTGTTCAGTACTCAATAAGAATAACTTTTTTTGTCATTCCAGATTACAATTTATTAAATATATATAGAAACTCTCCTAAATGCCATAAAATTTGGCATAAAAAATACTCCAAAGAGTAGAATTTTCACAAAAAAAAAAAAAAAACACCCCACGCTAACAGTTAAAGGATTTCTCTGGGTCTTTTAAATCCAGCATTGGCTAAACCACTTATGATTTAAAATTTTATGCAAGTTCATAAGCATTTTATCCAGACAAAGTAATGAAATGCATGCTGGAGTTTAAGGCCTGGCTATTTACCTGCTGCCCTGCGGTGGAGTTTTACTTAATTACTGTAACACTAACAAACAGCGGCTATTCTCATAGAGTCTGTCGTATTGTTCAATTACTCCCCGCCCGCATCCAAATTCATCGCTCTTGCTTGGGGCGTAAAACAAATGAATACTGTGATTTTGCCAAAAACCACCTACATAAACAACCTCCCAGGGCCCTCAGGAAAGATTGTGGGGGGATTGAAAAGCTCACGAACAAGTAAGATGGCTTTGGGGATTTTCTTCATAGATACAGGCAAAGAAAAGGGTTGGCGATTTGTTACTCGCTCGCGCTTTTCAATCAGGGATGAGAAGGCGAGTGTTAGTGGTGTATTATGACAGTGCGGACAGATGAGATTACAGTGGCTCATGGCCACAGCTTGCCAAATCTCAGTAGATAAGCATGGGCTGTTCACGGTTATGGGGAAGCAAGGGACAATTGCAGCACTACTAAAGCAGTAATTAAAGGGTGAATATGGAGCGTTGACGCTTTGAACAGCTATCCAAATATGTTTCGTTTTTATCTTACAATTATATAAAATGTGAAGTTAACGATAAAGAAAAACATACAACAAGCTCTTTCAGGAAGAGACCCAGTAAAACAGAGAAAGTA
Source organism: Enteromius paludinosus (assembly GCA_032361165.1). Lineage (NCBI taxonomy): Eukaryota > Metazoa > Chordata > Actinopteri > Cypriniformes > Cyprinidae > Enteromius > Enteromius paludinosus. The sequence continues at coordinate 2,137,153 of JAUMHQ010000038.1, read as the reverse complement.
CGCAAGACGAAATAGTCACAAGACATAAAAACGGTTTAACGGATGAAATTAAGTGCCACACTACACGTTGACTATCCTCATTCCATTCATTTTGAGATCCGATGCGGTTTGAGTTTTGATTTTAATGATGGTGTTTTTGAAAGGCTTTCTGCAGTTTGATCTGACATCTACTCTTTACTGTGAGTAACCTGCTACCATTAACCCCACTTTCTCCGTCACACTTCCAGAAGAAAAGCTTTTGTTTGATGTGCTCATGAATGATTTATAACTCTAAAGTTCTTCCTTTTAACAAGATCATGTGGGCTGTTAGGCCAGGTTTATTTTCCTGCGACCAGATTTACCGTTAAGCGTCCTCCCGAGAACGTCACCCTCTTTTGAAATGGATTACTGAATTATTCAGCATTTTGCTCATGTGACACTTGTTTCCAGCAGGTCTAAAATATTAATACGCACTGTTTTGTACAATTGATAGGTACAACAATGTGCTTTCTTATATCTTGGTTTTTTTTTTTTTTTCTTTGGCTGACACAAGTTAAAGGGATAGTTCACCCAAAAATGAAAGTTTGATGTTTATCTGCTTACCTCCAGGGCATCCAAGATGTAGGTGACTTTGTTTCCTCAGCAGAACACAAGCAAAGATTTTTAACTCAAACCGTTGCAGTCTGTCAGCCGTCTGATGGAAGTCAATGGGTTCCAAACGTTCCAAGAGGAAAAGAAAATTTGTTGACTGTGTATGTTTTTTCATTTATTTATTTACTTTTTTACTCTCAGAGCTTTGGAACATTTGGTACCCATTGACTTCCATTACATGACAGACTGCAATGGTTTAAGTTAAACATCTTCATTTGTGATCTACTGAAGAAACAAAGTCACATGCATCTTGGATGCCCTGGAGGTAAACATCAAGCTTTCATTTTTGGGTGAACTATTCCTCTAAGGATCTCATTGTACCTCATTTGAACAGATGACTTTATAACACTTTATACAAAAAGATTATTATTTAGTAGCCATACATTGGTACTCAAAACTAGCCCAACAGTCTTTCAGGAGGGATCCCCTGGTAAAAATGTAAAAAGTGTTAAATGTGTTTCAGGGGTAAAATACACATTTCTGGGCAAGGTTCCTCTGGTAAGTCAGATTCTGGATAAATAGGCCTACAGTATCACATCATTGGGGTCACCTCAACCCGCGAACATGAATAACATCCCGCGGAAAGAGGGATAAAGAAAAGCCCAAATCCGCAGGAAAATTGACACTGACACTATGTTAAAAAGCAGTTAAAAAAGTGCTCATGCTTGCTCTGACTTTAATTTTAAAGCGCTTTGAATGAGGGCTGGGCGATATGGACCGAAAAATATATCTTGATATCTTTACAGGATAAATAACCCCTCAAAAACTACTGCAAAAACAAATCTTTTTTATTGAGACTCAGAGGTAGGCAGTTCATAACAAAGTGCTTCTGCGAATTTTCTTTTTAAAATCCCTGTACACATACAATAAAGGAAGAAATAATGCGAGAAGATCAAGCGCATTTGACATATCATGCACGCGCGGGTTTGAAATGAGCTCGCGGGCTCCCATTTCTTCGCATGTAGATCTGTTTTCCTCTGGCGGAAATGATTTACCGCGCGCGCCAGCATCAGTGGTGCGCTCGCACCGAAATCCACGTTTTGATGCTGTTGGGTACATTCGGTACATATGGTTGCGGGCGCCGCCTTGTTGAATGAGACGACGGGCGAGAGAAGGAGGAAAAAAAGCAAGGAGGCGAGGGCGAGCACAGCACAGAGAAAGGCTAACAAGCAAAGTGGCGAAAATTAAATATAAACATTATATCGATATATATGATATGTCACAATTCATATAGAGTTGAAAAAATATCTCAATATATTTTAAATATCGAGATATCACCCACCTCTACTTCGAATGAACCGATTCTCTAAATGAGTCGGACGTCGCGCTACTTCACACGAGACCAAACGTCTAGGTGAGTGTGTTTTCATTATTAGCTCAGTTTGCGTCGCTGGAAAGCTGTTCTCACTAATAAAGCAGCGTAAGTGTTGGTACGGCTTCAAACAGATGGAAACACCAGAAGTCGCGGGCACTCTTGCAGTAAAAATAAATAACGTCATATAATTCAGCTCTGTTATGATGGGTGTGAGAACTGAAGCTGGGCGATATAAATTTTAACTGCAAGAGTGGGCACGACGTCCGGTGTTTCCATCAGTTTGAAGCGGTACCAACACTTACGCTGCTTTATATTACAAACTGGTATATATTATTATACTGTAATATTTATATCATTTTTTTACCTCTAATAGACAACCATGTCCAAACTGTTTCGGGGCTGTCTCAGCATGAGGCGCGTTCCCTGTGTACGAGCTTTGGCGTAAGTTTGGTGCCCATCCACTTCCATTGAATGACTACCAGACTGCCACGGTTAAAGTTAAAAATCTTCGTTTGTGTTCTGCTGAGGAAACAAAGTCACCTACATCTTGGATGCCCTGGGGGTAAGCAAATAAACGTCAAATTTCCATTTTTGGGTGAAATATCTCTTTAAGCACTGGTTTGTGGGGCAAACAGTTCGCTGCTATTCTAGCCTATGTCTGATTTTAGAGAATGCACTAGCTAATACGAAGTCTCGCAATTACCGACGAATTGATTTCAGGCTATTAGCTTTACATTGTTCAATTCTGCTTTTGGGACTCTGTTTACAGCATCACCAGCCATGATTGAGTGAGGGCCAAACGTTACACAAAGCTTATATAAAAGCCACTGATAATACTAATTACTTGATATTTTTATATTAGGATTTGAGGTGTGCTGCCAGGAATGTTATTATGAGCTTTAAGAATTATTTATATATATATCCTGTGAATGGATTACAGAAATGTCTGAGGTGGTGTCATGAGCCATGAAGCAGAATTCTGCTGCTGAGAACCATATCCCAAAGTTAACCCAAAATGAGGATGCTGCATTTTATTAAATGAAGGTCTTTTAGATGCTTGAAGAACCTTTGTGTGGTGACAAAAAAATGTGGAAAAATCATTATTTGGGTCTGTGTTCCAAGCCTAAGAAGCCACCTTCACCCATTGTGACTGTTTTTAAAATAATTTTCACTCACTGATGAATGTATGAAATAAACAAAAGCAGTCAATACACGCAATTCACTGCTTTATGTGCCACACTCGCAGAACACCCGATAATGGACTGTGTTTGACGTAAAAGAGGGATGTCCTTGTTTTGGGATAGGGTTTGTCGAGGGCTTCCCCAGGTCCTCATCAGCAGCAGCAGGGCATGAATTGGTTACCTGCTGTTTCCTGTCAGCGGCTGAGCTGTGTTAAAGAGGTCTAAAGTGATGAATGATTCCTCACTGGCTAGTAAAAGCAATCTTTCTCATCCAGTGCTTATTAAACTGGGAGGCCCGCATGTTTGTCTCGTGGGTGAAACTGACTGTCCAGGAAAATGCAATTCATTGAGACTCCGAGCATGTGCCGCCAGATGAACCGCAAGACTTCTGGCTGTCCTCAACCAATATTGATATGAGCAATTATTTGGCAATTTAAATACTTAATCTTATAATTAATTTGATAGCATGCTTGGTTTTTAATCAGTTGAAGTCTTTCATGTCTCATTTTATTGGGTAGTTTAATAAGCTACAAATGGAGAAAACAGAGGAAATTGAAACATGAAGTTTTTGCTTTTCGAATTAGTTTCACATCAGCACATGTGTTAGAATTCAAATACCTTGAACTAAATGAGTTCATAAATATTTACAGTGGTTTTTGAAATGCAAATATGTGTTAGGTGTGGGTAGATGACTGTGTTAAAGTCAATAATTATTATATATTTTTTTAAGTTATTTAATGTAGTGACATTCATACTGCACAGATGTATTTATTAAATAAAATTAAATAAATCAGGGTTTTACTGGATTCAAAAATGTAATCAAATAATAACAAGATTATTTATGTACAGCTAATTGCTGTTATTTGTAAAAATACATTTATTTGTTTATTTAAAAATGGATACATAAATATTCACGTTTGTTTTCTTAAAATGTGTTATGTTTAAAATAAATATATTTAAATAATTTAGGTCTGTCAAGCGATTAATCACGATAATAACATTCAAAATAAACGTTTTTATTTATATTATATGTAAAACACTTGCATGTATACAGTATACTTAAGAAAAAAATATTCAAAGTTATATATACACACATATATATTTAAAAATGTGTAAAAATGATACTGTTATTTATTTATTATTTTAAGTGCAAGCTAATGTTCTGTGAAGATGCCTTTTTATACAAATTAAACTCTTATTTAATATATGAAAATATAATAGTAGCATGTTACACGATGGGAACATGAAAATATAGAAATACATAAAACATTATTATTATTATTATTATTAATGACATTTGTACATTAAACATGCGTAATAACACAAACTTGGCCATTTTTTATTATTATTATTTTTTAATCAGCTGCAATTCAATAAAACTTCATAAAGCTCAACCAGTGCTTTTTTACTTCAACACATTTGTAAAAAAAAAAAAAAAGAAGCACCCTGAAGAACAGAACTGAGCTCAGGCTGCTGGAGGAAGACAGCGGTGCTTTCGCTCTCGATGTCCCCATTTCTCTCCAAAGACACTTTTGGCTCGGCTCTGTGCTATCTAACAATACTCGAAGAACTAAATTATCCTGTTACAGTTGTGAGCAATGGGGTGCCGCTGGAGCGCCGCCAGCAAACTAACTAGCTAATAAATAGAAAGGGGGCCTGGCAGCGTTGTGACGGGGACCTTAAACCAGGTTTTCTTGATTAATTATGCTAATACATTACTCGGTAGATAACTGTCATGACGCTGATCAGACGTCTCCTCATTCATGCTGATAACAGTTTAATTAAATTAGCACTTGAGGAAGATCTCCAGTCCAAACAGCCTCCGGGTCACGGTTATGGATGTCTTTTCTACTTCAGTGATGATAAATGTTTGAGTTGGATACGGATACCTGCGGGAAAGTGTCAATATGTAATTTTATCCAGCTGTATGTAATTTGTATTACCATGCTAATCTTGAAGGATGGCGGTTATTATTATTATTATTTATTTTTTACGGTTTTGCATAATTTCCAAACAGATGATGCTAAGGTGGCAGTAATATGACATCCGCGGCTATAGATCACGCTCTGCTATCATCGACGTATGCGGCTTATTGATAATTTAAAGTAAGGAATCATTCATTCCTGCCTTATGAATGTCTAAATGTGTCACTGTATTATGAATAAATGAAATTCACATCTTGCAGGGAGTTTGTGATTATAGACATTTTGGATTCAAGGCGCATTAAATATTAAGTCTTTTAAGTATTAAGGCAGTATATGCTTTTGCTAGAAGACATATTTAAAGACAATGCAATTACCTTTTAATATTGTGTGGCTGTTATGGAGAACTATTTCCATCTGATTATGTGTAGTAGAATATGTAGAAGCAGTTAACTCATTAACTCATCGATTTTATTCAAACTTCATTTTTTTTTCAAGTTTCAAGTTTTACAAGGTTCCGCTCAAGGCAGGTCAATATAAATAAGACTTTCTTTAAATGTAAGAAAGTAAATTTTTTACGTTGAAGTTGGTGAACTTTTTACAGCATTGCATCCTCTGCATTGCATTTTTACTCTGGCTTGTTTCTCATATTGTACTGAATATTGTCAGCTGTGATTTCTATGCCTTTATCATGAAGTATTTGACAAGCATCAAATCTATAGCTGTCTGATCGTATTAACATTTATATAAAAGTGCTGAAACTTTGTTGAATAATGAATACAGCATTCTGAAAGACTACGGTTATTAAAATAACAAGGACGTAAAAGGAACGTAAAAACAAACGGCACAAGCACATGATTCTTCTGCAGCTCATTGAGTTTAATAAATGTCACATAATCAATGAACTGCAGTGTTTTACTTGAAGTTTCGCGATCTTTTGTTTCCAAGAGACTTGGTTTCAGACAATGTCTCTTAAATGTTTTTCTTTAAGCAAGTTTATTGCAATATGCATAACTTTTTAGATAACCAGACAGCAGGCAATGTCAGGTTAATGTGGAACGAACACTGAATCCATGTCCCTCACTGAAGTGAACTTGACTGCTTCATCAAACAAATCAATATGAATCTGAACACTGTGCCGTGTCTTTGACTGGCGGGACACAGTAGATCAACAGCACTACTGAATTTCATAAATAATCCGCACGAGTCATGTTTCTCCACGTCTGTCCCTTTTGGAAATAAACTTTTCGCCTCAGTCTCTGCCACACATTCACAGGTATACAAAATAAAGTCTGTGTGGACCGAACCTTGTCAAATTGTCTTTTGAGGACACATCGTCCCCAGAAGTGTACTAAATATAACAAAACCATCCCTTGGGGGTGTGCTTAAAGATAAAAGGAGACAACCTGATTGTAATAGAGAAATGTAACTATTTAGCTATTTTGGCTATATGAATTTGATTTGATCCATAAAAAAATAAATAGGTACATCTGAAAAAAGCATGAAGTTCCACTACTAACCCCACTTCTAAACATAACCATCAGTGGGGCAAAAAATAGTTCGAAAACATACAAATATTGAATTAATTTATTCAGCAGTTTGTTGTTGCACTTGCCACAGAACAATAGTTTAATTCAGAATTCAGACTTTTTTTCTTTCTTTCGTGTAATTGAGTTTATATTTCGGAATTCAGAGTTTTGTTACATCTCTCAATTCTCAATTCATGTCTCGCTATTCTGACTTTTTCCCTCTGAATTCTGTTTACATCTTGCAATTTATTTTTTTGGAATACCAAAACAAATACAGACCAACCCTAAACCTAAGAGAGAGAAAATAACTTTATATCCTTTTTTTTATATATATTTAAGAACCATTTAAAACACTTTCTTTAAGTCAGCTTCCACCATTATCTTGCTGGATCTGTCGACAACATCTAGCTACTGGTGTGCCTCAGGGCTCAGTTCTTGGACCACTTTTCTTCTCTGTGTACATGACCTCACTAGGTTCTGTCGTTCAGATACATGGATTTTCATTTCACTGCTATGCTGACATGCTCAAATCATCCCATCCTGATGATCCGACGCTAGCTGATCACTTCTCAACTGGATTTCTTGTTTGATCAAAGACATAAACCTAGATAAGACCTCATCAACCATAACTGCTTCAAAAACAGCCAGAAACTAAATAAGCTACATTTCTTTAAAAACGCATTGCTAAACTGCCCAGTCCCGCAGATTTGCTTTATACAATATTAGGAAAATCAGGCCCTATCTTTTTAAAACATGCAACGTCTCGTTTTTCAACATGTTTTGTCCAGACTTGATTATTGCAATGCTAGGTCTTCCAGCTAATTCCGTTAAACCTTTACAATTGGTCCAAAATGCTGCTGCAAGATGAACCAAAGATAAGTCAAAAAGACCACACGCCGCACCTCCGTTCATTAGTTTGCACTGGCTAGCAATAGCTGCTCGCATACAATTCAATAGATTAATGTTTGCCTACAAAACCACCACATGCTCTGAACCCTTTACCTAAATAAAGTACTTCAGACCTATGCCCTCTAGAAGCTTGCGTTCTGAAAATGAACAACACATTATTGGGCCATCCCAAAGAGGAACAAAATCACTTCCGCTGACTTTTTCATTAACTGTTCCAACTCAATCCGAGCAGCAGAATCCTTGAAATAGCTAAAAACACATCTCTTCCAACTTTATTTGACCTTCTAACTATAGCACTGTAATTGTATTGCATGTTTATTCTCTTACTGCTGTTTTTTCATTAAATACTAACACTAGCTTTCTTTGTCTTGTGAGCTGTGAGATTATATCTCAAAAATTATTTTCTCTCTTTTAGGTTTTGGGGTAGTCTGTAGTATGAATGTTCTGTTGCTCTTATCAATAGTAATTCTTGTTTCATTGTAATTGCAATTATTTTTTAAAGCATCTAATGCATGTGTCGTATAAAGATTCCTTAATGAAACACTGCAATGTGTAACATATCTGGACCAGATTTCCCCAATATGATAGTAAAAACACTTACAACTTTTTGGGGACTAACCAACAATCCTCCACAGGTAAAAAAAAACAAAAAAAAAAACAACAACAACAAAAAACAAACAGGTTATTAGTGTCTTGATGAAAATGTAAAAATGCAAATGCATGAGGGTTTGATTTAGGGATTACAACATCACTTGCCTCAGCATCATTAGCTCAAATGAAAATAATATATGTCAGTGGAACTTCCCCATCATAATATAATATTGTAGGTGTTTGAGTGTGCGAGAGAGAGAGAGAGAGAGAGAGAGAGAGAGAGAGAGAGAGAGAGAGAGAGAGAGCATCACTAGTGGGGCGGTAAAATAATGAATTGATGTTGACAGAATTCATTTCCTCAGTCAGCTACAGTCGCTGCATTCAACAGGGGAAAAAATGCGAGTCTGGAACATATTCCATATTAACCCACTTCAATGAAATAACGTCATGCGGAATACATATTTTCTTGTCTGAACACAAGTATATGAATGAGGAGTAGATCCTAATGTTGCTAAATGTTTGAGAAGCCATCACAGAGAATGCTGTGGTGAAAATATAACGCGTTAAACCCGCATTCAGCTGAGCTTTTGAGCCGAGAAACTTAGTTAGACATCCACTGCAACAGCTCCCTCGATTAATCGTCGAGTTTAATGACTGTATCGCGTTATGATTCGCCTCGCATGCAGGAGCGTATTTTCTTTGAGGGCTGACCAGGATGAGTAACACGACATCGATCGTGCGTTGAGTCATTTGACAAATCCATATTTGATTCTGGGTGGAGAGAGAAAGAGAGGGAGAGAGAGAGAGAGAGAGAGGAGGAGACACGCGGGCTGTCTTCTTGTCTCTTGTGAGGATCTTCGCAAAACCAAAAGACGTATCGCCGCCTAAGCTTGCTTTCTTTCTCTCAAATGTAATAAGCAGCACCTGCTCTGAGGGAAGAGGAAAACCCGCGATGGGAGGACGTTACGGATATCTCACCTGACATCGATTCTCTGCAACATTTTTCTTCGACCGTTACACGCTACGCGCCATTCTAAACGAAAACTTTTTTCTTTTGCCGCCTTATTCTTGTTTAAATGTAAAATCCGTTAAAACTCAGTCGAGATGGTTTCACAGTGGCGTTATGACATCAGCGTGGATCGGACGCGTTTTAGTCGAATATCGCTGCACTTTAATGCGTTTTGCGTGCGTTTGAATTAAGGACAAATCGTAGAAAGGTACTGTACGTATTTTACTTTGTCCTGCTGTCTTTTTTTCTCTATTTAAAGAAATAATGCAGAATATCTAAGCAACAAGCGGCGCCATACGATGCGCACTTTCCCAAGGAATAACGCATCATTATTGCGCGGTGTTTTTGGAGAAAACCTCAGCGCTTTCCCACATCAACCTTACTTTGAAAGGGTCTACGGTCGTTACTGAGATCGAATCCGGTATCGTTTACCTGTAAATACTGTGAAAAGTGCCTTTTTTCTGTTTCCCAACGACAAGGAGACATGGCTTGCTTTCCATGGCGGGTATTTTGGATAATTCAAGCGCTTGTGGATGTGACACTTTCGCAGGAAATCTACGCTCCTCATTCCATCAGAATTGAGGGGGATTTGACCCTGGGTGGCCTTTTCCCGGTGCATGCCCGCGGGGTCTCCGGGGAACCGTGTGGAGATATCAAGAAGGAGAACGGGATACACCGGCTGGAGGCGATGCTTTACGCATTGGACCAGATCAACAGTGACGACGAGCTTTTGCCCAACATCACTTTAGGCGCTCGGGTTTTAGACACATGCTCGCGAGACACGTACGCGCTGGAGCAGTCCCTTACTTTCGTGCAGGCTCTCATTCAGAAAGACACGTCGGATGTGAGGTGTACGAACGGGGAGCCCCCGGTGTTCGTCAAACCTGAAAAGGTGGTCGGAGTCATAGGGGCTTCGGCGAGTTCAGTGTCCATCATGGTCGCGAATATACTGCGACTGTTCCAGGTGAGTCTGATCCCAAGTGCCCAGCCGTAGCCTATCACATGTGCTGGAATGAGTCCCTGCGTCACGGTTTCGTGTCGTTTCACCCCGGTATGGTTACATGACAGCTGATTTATGAGAACGCATAATGCCTCAAAACGCCACATAAAACAGCACCGCGTATTGGCGGTTGTTTATGTATTGGAAAGCATGCGATGTTTTTGCAATCAGCAGTGTAACCTAAACAGGTTGTTAGTCAAAATCAATGAATCGATCAAGCATCGCCTCCTGACACCTGCAGAGTGGCTTTTCAACAGGGTTCAGTTCTTTGTCTATTTTCTATTTCCAAGTTCTCTATTGATAGGATGGCTTGATGTATCGATTCTATTTATTTATATTCTGTAATATTCAATTAGTACATATACGTAAAAAAAATGTAATATTTGCATGTGACACATTTATTTCCCCCCATTGATTCCACTGATGCCATAACACTAATGGCCAAAGAAAGTAGGCTAATTGTTGCTGTTGCCCCAAACACACTTGATGTTAAAACGTTACTATGAAGTGGATAGGCTTGCTCATTCAAATGAATTTGTGAATTAAGATCCGGCTTTCTAGAGGCACATTAAGCTGCTCATGTCTCTGCTTCATGTCTGCATTGCAATAAATAGTTAATTTTGTTCTCTCTGATCCCACAACATTGGGAAATTACAGTAAGATGATCTCCAAAGCATGTGTTTTGGCAGATGCAACATTGAGAGAACGTGTAAAAGATCTGAAAACAAATGGTTTGGAGTGTATAATAAGCCACGCATGAGGATATGCACAAACCCTGGTGTAATTATCAGAATCAATCCTTGCAGGGGCGTAAATGAACTAGTTGCAGTAACCAAAAATGTAAATGCATCCAAATATGGCATATGAAGAGATAATTGTATCCCGCCCCTTGGTTCTGAAGTGTGTGATTGCTGGTACAGCAATTCAAATACTAACAGTCTATACAGTTGCCTGTAATGATGTGAGAGGATTATTCAGCTTTATCTACGTTCTGCATCGGAGATAAACACGTCTAATGACTTCCCACCGGTCGACTAGGATGATTCAAACCTCATTCTTCTCCAGAATTATTTGCTCTGTTCTCCAAGGATCTCCTTTGGTCTTACAGGCAAGATCTCTAAACTCAACTTCATACTGTATGGTGAAACTGAAAGAAGAGTCCCAGGTTCAGTACAAGTTGCCACAGAAGATCATTTTCATAATCTCGGTTACTGTAAGGCACCCGGAAGGAAATGTGTCAACACCGAAGCTAACTATTTGAAGTTGAAAAAAAATATTGTCTTGTATGTACAGCAATCTTTTATTTACTAACTTACTAAATTAATTAACTTTGATTTTACGATTTTTTAAGTTATATTAAAGTGTAAAATACAACTTATTAAACATTAATGCAAAAAAAACAAGGGTATTTACCAGTTAAATTCCATTGTAGCAACCAAATATATATATATATATATATATATATAAAAATATATATAATTCTTTAGTAAACGACATTTGCATTACAAATTCTGCCAGAATGTTCCCAATACAATTTCTGCTCAAGTTGCTAGTATTTGAAGGCCTAAACTGTTTATTGAAATGGAAAATTGCAACGTTATTCACGTCAAACATCTGTTGAGCGCTTAATTGTGAGTTTACAGGAAACATGTACAACCGTATTCAGCGTTGACAAAACCTGCTTTGTGCCCTGCGATATGTGTTGTTGAATTAATAATTTTACAGTAACAGACATGAGCTGCAAGCACTCGCATGTGAAACTGCAATATTCATGTCACTTTGCTCCAGCTTCCTACCACACAGCTAATGGCTAGAGCAGACCTCGCAGATCTCTTCTAAGAGCTTGACTTTTTGCCCTACGTGGGCTATTTAGAAAATCTTTACGAAAATACACCCCGTACACATGGGATGTAACGCCAGTCGGCCTGTGTTACAGACCCTCGGTCGTGAGCATTAAGAAACAAATTTAAAAGCCCATGTTGTGCCCCGCTGGCCACCTGCATCCTTTCAGAAAATGGTTTGCTCGTTTCCCTATGGCCTCTCACTCGCTCTCATTCTCGGACTGTTTTTATGTGCTCGAGGGCTGGGATTTCACAAAGCATCCCCGATGGCCACAAGCTCTTTCTGAATGTGATGAGAGCTGCGGTGATGAGAGTTGATGTGAGGAGGGCGATGCTCTCTGACACAATTCATGAGGCGTACAAGCGGTTTTTACACTCTCCACCTCAACACATTTCGACTCAAAACGCTAGTGACGGCACAAGCCCCAAATTTCATTCAGTTGTGGCAGAGCTTGTGATATGTCATTACTTAAGCATTTTACTGTTGTATTTTAGAGGGAAAGGCAGGGGAAATATAGAGCAGGGCATGGCTCGCAATTCTACTTCAAGTCAAAGGTGTCTAGGTTTGGAGTTAATGTAAAGTTCATATTGACGCTATTTCATTTTCATAATAAACATTATATTGGCATCTTTAAACACTGAATGTAAAGCATCTTGAGTCAAATTATACAATCAAACGTTCCACTTAGAGATTTAAACTTACATTGTAAGATTGAAGTTGAATTATTAGATAAAAAGTCAAAACTGCTTTATTGAGATCAAGTCGCATTGTTCTGAAGTGTTATTGTAATATATACGGATAAACATTGTGTAATGGCATCTTTAAACATAGAATGTGGCATCTTAGCATCAAATTTTGAGATTTAAAAAATCATCACTGACATTTCAATTCTGATTGTGAGATACGAGGTCAAAATTTATTTAAGGGCTTCTTCAAACTTTAGACATCTTCCATAAAATTGTGAGATAAAAAGTTTTTTGGAGATTAAACATAAAGTTGTATTTATGAGAAACAAAACTTTTTGAAGTATACTTGCATTGTGAAACACAAAACTGCATAGCAGCATCTTCGAATGTGTGAATGTGTCTTCACGCTGAATTATGAGATTCAAATTAAAGTTGAATATTATTCAAGTTATTTAATATGAAGTCATAATGCTAAAAAAGCAAAACTACAGTCACAATTCAAAAAGTCACATTTCTAAAGAATATTGTAGAAACAAAACACAAAATACATTCACATGCTTAGGTTTGAAGCTACATCTTGAGATATAAAGACAATACCAAACTGTAATTGCCTTAAATTGTCATTGTTAGATCTAAAAATAAATATAGTAAGGTAATATGTGTAATACAATGTTGCCCACATTGACTACGTTTACATGCGCACGAATAGTGCGATTATTTCTAGTAATCAGAGTAAGGACTTAATCGCAATATGATGTTTACATGTCAAGAGTAGGGCCGGGACTCGATTAAAAAAGTTCATCTAATTTATTAGAGGCTTTGTAATTAATTTATCGAAATTAATCTCATTTTAATCGCATATAAATATTGGACCTGAGAACAGTGAAAAGTACGTTTTTGGATTTTTAGTATACCATTGAATAATGACTGAATACATAAGCTTAAGCAACAAGATATTGTTTATTTTTGTTCAACCAAGTCCAGCAGACCAATATTGTGCCATGCATGATTTCACATTGAGCCGTATATACTACACACAGCCGTTGTTACCTTTATCAGAAAAAAATGACCACGACGGCTATTTTGTTTCCACTGAAACAATAAAAGTGATTGCGCTGGTGCCTCCGCAACCCAGTCTCACGGTATTTATTTGAGGTAGGGACTTGTTCATTTCGTTATTTTCTATATTATATGATTTAAGTCCAGCACGTTTTTTAAACTAAGATGCATCCAATTGAAATGCATTCGTTTAAACAACGTTCTGGACTTACGAAAATAACAAAATAAACGTGCCCCTTAAATTACGTGACTAAATCACGAACTGCCGTGAGACTCCAGAGTGAGTTTCCAGTCTCTAAACACATGTGGATATGCTATAGCGCACTTTTATTATAGTGAGGCACACGTAACACGTAACACTTATTCACATAGCACCACATTATTCGCATTTTTACACAAACTCCCCAAAAAGTTAGCTGTTTCGAACTGCCAAAAGAAACTTTGTTTTTCCTCAAATGACGTCATTTCAGTTTGTTCTTCCATTATGTTTGAAGTATATCTTGGCCTTTAAGCAGTAACACACTATTGACTGTAGTATTTGTGCACATTATGCTAAAAACGTACAAAAGCGGGAACGTTGACGTGAACACTACATGCATATTTGAAACATCAGTGTTTCGCCATTAAAACGGGACGCTTCTTGTCATAATGATTCTCCATAGTCTGTAAGTGATTATTGATTTCTGACGTGTCGCTGGTTCTCTGGCCCAGAAGCTCTGCTGCCTTGAGCTCTAGTAAATACAGTATATGTTTGCTATCACTCACTCATAGGCCACCAACATGAAAGTGACGACTGCCACAGTGACAGAAGTCTAAAAATATCAGAGCTGTGGGACTCATTTCTCACAGAAGCCATAACCTACAAACCCAGGAATTCTTCAGCACAGATTTTTTATCCAGTCAGTGAAAAGCAGGCATTGAAATCCTATGTTCTTCCTAGCATTACTGTTATTTTTAGTGGTTGACGGTGGCTAAAACCATCTATAACAACTTTGTGACAATGTGAATATCCTGTAAATCAGTATGGTAGTCAATTAGTACAGTTTGACACCATCAAGACATTGCCACAAAAAAAAAATAATCTTGATATTTTTCCACAAAATTGGCTTTTATTGCTTTAGATGATCAACAGATACCAAAGCGCTCTATAAAAGGAGTATTTTGTAGTTTAGGCCACCCACCGATCTTGCTGGCACAGTAGCGCCAGAGGAGGCAGGACCTGGCATTTCTGTGTGTGCTGATGGAAGATTCAGCCCACCTGGAGGTCATTCTGCTCTGATAACCTCTTCGCTTTCCTCTTTTTATCAGCCGTCTCCATCCTTTGGCTTCCGATTGGCTACTCCTCCCTTCGGGGTTGGCTGCTATTCAGCGTGAGAAATCCCAGCCTATTTATCAATATTGGCTGCGTTTGTACGCCTGAGACTGCCAGAAACCTGACTGCAGCTGTGCCAAATTGCAACTTTTTGTTATGTAACGCTAAATTTGGTCTATTGGAGAATTTATTTCAAAAGGGTCATTTAATTCAGGAAAATGATACTGATAGTTAATATTACGTTGGCTGAAGTTAGAAGCCGGGACCTGGTGTTTCCAAATGATCCTTTATTCTGAGTTGGGTTCATTTTGGAAACATGAGAATAATGGATTTCAATGACAAATAATTACAGAAACATGTATTATTATATATATATATAATAAATTCTGTTTTTCTTTTTGATATTGTGGTAACAGAGTGGACGTTCTAAAATAACTCTTGGTGTAAGAAGTTTTTAGATTAAAATATTTTCTCAGAGAGACCACAGATACTTTTCAGAGATTCAGATCTTATCAGTGAGTGAAATGTATATAATAATACATATATATATATATATATAAAACTTCTCACACCAAGAGT
>JAUMHQ010000038.1:2102397-2112819 GCA_032361165.1 Enteromius paludinosus | reverse complement strand
TGAAGGGGAAAGCTTTAAGATAGAGAACCTTTGCGAAGGTTGGAAGAAGAAAAGTCTCTGCGGAGACAGTATGGTAGGGAACTTCAGCGGAAGTAGGGAGGGACGAAGGATAGCTTTGTAAAAAGTACCTGCAGCGGAGGCGTGAAGGGGGAAGCTTTAAGATAGAGAATGAGATCGAAGAGTGCGGGCAAGGCCTCGAATAGGAAGCCACGGGCTGGCGTGGAAGCTCAGACGGGCTAAGGTTGAGCTTGACCGGTGGCAGGAAGTTGAAAGGCAGGCTGAAGAATCTGGTGTTTGAAGAGGTAGCGAGGAGAGGATGTGTCTTCGGTCGTGCGATCCCGAAAAATGCGTAAAAGGCGAGGTGTGGAAGGAAAGAGGATGGGCTATTTATAGTGGGTAGAAGGGGATTTGATTGGGCAGGTGTAATGAGACTGATTAGGTGATATGGTGCCAGCTGTGATTAATCGACCACGCTCCTACTCGAAATTAGTTTATTTGCAAAAACTTCACTAAATATAATTTTATTTGTTTTTATTCTGAAGGATTATGTTACACTGAAGAGTGAAGTAATGATGCTGAAAGTTTAACTTGGATTACAGGTATAAATTAAAATGTAACATGCATCCAAATAGAAAAGTCATTTTTAAATTATAGTAATATATATATATATTTTTTTTACGACAAATAGGCTCTTTCAAACATATTTCAAAAACTATTGTATACTATACACAAAGCTAAGAGATTATAAATTCATACTCACCATTATATCCTTTCAAACTTTATTATCTGTCTTCAGCGGAACAAAAAGAGTTTTTTGTCCAAAATGAAAGTAGGCACTGATTTGAACCTCTATTATAGAAGTGCTCAGTTCGACTTGAACGCTACAGTAGAATCTCAGTGTTCTGAATAATTATTGATTGGAGCGGATGGATATGCAAATGACAGACTCTTTGGCTCGTGAACTGATGTGACGTTCACAAACTGATGTGCCGTGTGTTTTGTCTGTGCTGAATAGATTCATATGCATTCAGTGAAACTTCACATCTGACACACTGTGAAGCACCATAACAGATGTTGATGTGATGGAGTTTTAATTTTTTAACTTAATTAGTTTTATCTCTAGTTGAATCCATCACTCAAATAAAGACATCTCTCTTGATTTGCTTCTGGAAACTACAGATGTGCTTCATGATTTGACAACTTCTTATTTGAAGCAGATTTTCTATGTTATCTTGTCCAAACAAAATATGAAGAACCTTAATTTAGACTGTATATGTAAATGACGGGCCAGTACTGCAATGAAGGCGCGAAGATGAATAAAAACAATTAATAGTACTGTATATGATAATCTACAGAAAGGGAATCCAACACAAATTAATATGAACCACATGTACACATAGCCAATACCGGACAATCAACACTGAACAGAATCAAACTTATATGGGGAAGTTAAACATAGATAATTGGCACAACGCACCTGAACATAATAACACAATTAGACAATTACAGAAAACTAGGTCACACAGTGCACATGCTAAATGAAAACAAAACAGTCCAGGGGTGTAACAGTTCGCCCCCCTCCCAGAAGGGTGTGACGGAGGGGGACTAAGGAGGAGGACAAATGAGAGGATTCAGGATGGTAAAAGGGAGGATGTTCAGGAGGTGGCTGGATGACCAGGAGGAGGACAACAGACAGAGTTCAGGATGTTAGAAGAAATGGCTGCCGAATCCAGGGGGCCAACTGATGGCGGCAGAGCGGGAGGAGAACGAGGCCAAGGTGGAGACAGAAAGCCGATGAGCCATCACTTTCATGAGTGGAGTCCAGAGGCAACAGATGATTCGATGACAAACCAAAGCATAGCCAGAGGGATGAGGGAGCCCGGCATGGCTGGTGGACTGACGGGCCAAGGTGGAAAGGAGGGAGCTAGGAGTCATGGTGGGGACGACGGGTCGGAGGGTGGAGGCAGAGTTCGGGAGGCAGAGATGAGAGATTCTCCAGCCACAATGTCAAAGTAGACTGGCCGACCCGTGGCAAATTCAGCACACAGATGGTGTGCTGAGGGTGAGCAGAGGACTGGGTGAGAGGGCAGGAAATTTTTAATAGTCTCCTTTGAGGTGAACTCGGGAGGGTGCTCTGGAGGAGTATTGGCACTTGAGTATTGGTAGCCGCCTCTGGGCTGTATGGGACCAGCAGAGATTAAGGAAGGGTGGACGGGACCAGCGGAGATGAAGGAGAGAGGAAAGAGGCAGGATCGAACTCCAGTTCAGTTTCAGATTCTATAAGATCCTTTCCCTGCAGCCCCAGATGCACTGTCAGCTCATCCTCAGTGATGGTGTCTTCTCGCTGGGTCATGGTAAATGAAAACAAAACAGTCCAGGGGTGTGACAATAAGAAAAAATATAGAGGCTATATTCATTTTTTTCTTTGTGCACAGATGCCCTTCAGTAAACTTACGGACCCCAGGTCTGAAGACCCTTGGTTGAAAACCTTTGAAATAACAAAATTACATTTTGTGTCCTGGAGAATAATTTAATATGGATTTTAAAATATTCAGACACACACTAATGTTGATGAGAATCGTGCTCATATGAACTGATGAATCATTTCCCCCCAGGCCACCAATTTTCAATGTCATTATGTCACTATTGCAGAATTATTGTAATTATGCAATTATGTGTCAAATAGGCATATCATGAATAAATAGCAATCCATTACTTTTTTGTTCACATGATAAGAAAAAAAAAGTGAATGAATGTAGTTTTAAGATGATAGTGCCAAAATGTCAGTTGCTCTTTTATCTTTTATCTTAATTTTCTGTACATAGTTACACCTTTAATCTCTTTTAACCGCATTTAGTTCTTTAGCTTTTGAACCCCATGCATAAATAATACTGATATTATCCATATGAGTCATAGCCAATGAGTAAAATTGTATAAGTACTCTACTGGTATAACTTTCACCCTCAGCTTTATTCACTATGGTTTTCTTTTCTTCTTTCTTCTTCTTCTTCTTCTTTTTTTTTTTTTAACTGCCAGCAAACCTTTTATATCTATAGTTGAAAGTTTCCCTAGTTAAAAAACTAATATATTCAAAGTATATTTATTTAATATTAATTATACAGTAGCTCCAGTCTTTACTGATGTATCACTTGAGACTAGCTGATAATATATATATAACAAGAATAAACTTTATTTGGAGAAACTATGTGTGCACAATGTACATTTCTAAGTATTAAGCCTAAAATGTGACTGAAGACAAAAGTAATTGATCACAGAAATAAAATATATGGTGACACTTTAAAATAGGATACACTTATTATTACATATCCTTAAATTAAAATACATTTAAAACTAAAAATGACTGGTTGGCTACAAAAAGAATGGAATAAAAAGTACATCTTACCTAATGTAGAAGAATCCGCCTCTTTTTCCGATTTGCGTAGATGTCCACTATCTTCTCTCCTGATAAATTAGCAGTCAACTCGTTTTCTATGTGCTGTAGGGAAAGATCGGAAAATCGGTCCTGAGTCATTGCCTTTCTGAGGCAGCAGAACTAACGGGCAGTGTGAGAGCGAGCTGAAGGAGTCGGTAAAAGTTTGGATATTGATCCTTCCACACTTCATTTGTAAATTTTTCAAGGGTGATCGGCGATCAATGGATCAATGTCCATTTCAGCTGCCGCAAGCTGAGGGTGGATCTTAAAGTTGGCATAAGTGCTTAGTAAAGGACCGATTCCATTTTTGTCGCAACTGAACACAGCGCCACATGCTACTCTCAGGGCCATTGAATCAGTTGAGAATTGCCTGTCCAGTTCAGCCAGCGTAGTGTCTAAAACAGGGAAATACAATTGACATTAAACATCTGTGATTGTGATTCCCAGTGCATCTCATTTTCATCACACTGGCCAAGTGTGGATGGTACGAAGTACTGCAAAAGCCCAGGAGGTATTTGTGAGGTTCTTTTTCGTTTTCCTCCAGTTTGAGGGGAACTCTCTGTACCAACACCTGAAAAATCCTCACAAAACTTTTTCACCTGCATCCATATAGCCTCCCACGAACTCTACTCTCTGCAACGTTGAAGATGTGTTCTCAGGCTCTGTACTGCTGAGGCTGCATCAGACATGGTTGTACTCGCACCTTGCAGTCTTTTGTGTGTTACATGGACTACTCTGAGAACATCCTCAAGAATAATTATGTAAGTAATGAAGCGGAGACTTGTCATGTGGTGATACAATCCACTGGCCTCTACAGACCACTTTTCTCCCTCTTCTTCCATTTCTTTCAAACAGCGAATGATGGCAGCATACTGTGATTTGACGGCATAAACACATCTGTATTTGCATGCCCAACGTGTTTCGCTTTGCTGTACTATCTCCTTTGGTTTAAGAGCCAGTGTCTTCTGCATCGTCAAAAACTTGAAATGGTTGCTTGGCTCTGCAAACATAGAGTACAGTTTGTCGATCACATTTAGAGACGTTTTAATGTCTCTGTTCACTGTACGCGATTCAACGAGGACCAGATTCAGTTTATGCACCATGCAATGCACATACACAGCAAAGGGGAATTCCTCTCTGATTCTTTGCTGAACTCCACTCAAATGCCTGGACATAACAGAGGCTCTGTCGTATGACTGAGCAATTATGGGAATGTCCTTCAGCCCACATGACTGCAATCCTTCTTTAATGCCAGAAACAATCCCTGCAGCATCACAAGAATTGGAACAGTCAACAAAGCAAATAAATCACTCCTTAATCTGAAGCCCCTCGGTGTATCTAATGCAAACAGAAAGTTGCTCAGTCTTTGAGGACTTCGCTTCACCAGCAATAACAGCAAGAAAACCTGTCCCGTGTACTTTCTTGGATATTTCTTCACGAACGAGCTCTGCAAATAATGCAATAATTTCATTCTGAAAGTCTCGGCTTGTGCAGTTAAAATATTTGGACTGCATGGATTTCAAATCAGGGTCGTATTTTGAGGAAAAACTTGCATGAACTCAAATAATTACCCCTTGTTTCTGCATCAGCATCTTCACGGTGTCCGCGGAAAAGCAGGCCTAGTTTGGCCAGCAGTTTTATGATATCAACTGCTTTGCACAAGTACTCTCTATTTTTTTCTACAGTGCTTTGATGGCTGTGTGACAGCTGTGCTTCCCCGACTGTCTTTTCCAGTTCCGAGTCCCCACTTTTGTAAACAGTTCGTCTGTGCATCTTGAAATATGTGAGGAAAAGTGGCAACAGCAAAAACAAAAAACTGAATCCCGAATAACTGAGTACTCAGTCCATGGAAACTTGGAGAGAAGGAACGATTAATATCTCCAATCTGATGCTTAGGAAAAGAAGAAAGTATGGGCTGTTTCGGGCCTGTAGCTTTCTCCCAGAGGTCGCTGACGTGTCCTGATGTGGCTGCAGGTTGAGTGGGTATTTCTGCCGACACACTGGCGGTGCTGGTGCTGCCGGTTTCAGGGCTGGGAGTGTTCTCTGACACGGCCTCGATTGCTGTGTCAGTATTAGCGGCAGTAGAATAATTATTGGAAGTGCCAGAAAAAGAAATCTCCACCGTTTTAGTTGGGGGTTTGTTGAAAAAACGACGAATATCCATCTTATTTATTAAGCAAATATCTGCAGATTAAAGCAGGAACAGAATGAGAAGTCCACTCATGCGATACTTAGAGTTTTGTAAGGCGCAAGAGTAGAGCATTTTTTTTTTTTTTTACTTAGCCATAATTAACTAATTTAAATAATACCCTAATGCAAATCGTGCTGAAGCACCCCCAAAAAATGACTAAAATCGTCCCTGCCAACTACCATAGTCCAATGGTTTCTGGGAGTCAGAGCGCCTGACATCTTGGCAAATTTGAAAGTGCTGGCTAATGCTAAACATAAATGCAGCAAGATTGTTATGGCGCTAATGATGTTTGACTTCGCCAGTCAGAGAACGCTAAAAATAATGTTAAAGAGGTGTGTGAACTTGCAAGTTCAATGTCAGACACTTTAATATGCTCTGGTCCCCTTCCTGCTTACCGAATGATGAGATACACAGCAGACTGCTGGGTATGGCTGGCTGGATGTCTAAGTGGTGCCCGCAAAATAGCATAGGTTTTATTGACAATTGAACAAGTTTTTGGGGGCAGACCTGACCTGTTGAAAAGAGATGGTCTTCATCCCTCCAGGGCTGGTGCCGCTTTTTTCTCTAGAAATATAGCACATAGTCTTAGACCTCATACTTGACTAACTGGGGCCCAGGTCAGGAAGCAGACAGACTGGCTAAACCAACCGCTGCTAGATGGCTCGTGGCCGGACGCCCAGCACCTAATTTCCAGTTCAGTTTAAACACATGTTAGACATGTTTCATCTAGTTATTACACTATAGAGACTGTGTCTGTTCCCTGAACTAGAAAACACAAATTAAGAGTAACAATTTAATTGATGTTCAAAAAATAAAATCTGTTTATATTACAGAGAAACAAATGATTAAGCTTGGCTTACTGAATATCAGGTCTCTTTGTAATGACTCCACTGAAACAGTCAGATCCATGAGCAAGGCTATATTGATGTTGTCAGACAGGCAGAGGTTATAAATCACAACAAACAGGTACAATCCAGATAATCCAAAAGAATGGTCACACAACAAGCGGAAGTTCATTAGGCAGGCGGCAAGAGAAAGATACCATATAAACAGTCCAGGGTTAAACACGGAAAAGCAGTCCAGATAAACGCTCGGAATTGGTCATGGGTAAGAAATTACTGAATAATCGCCAACACCTGAGGCGGAACTCGCAGAGGTGCATGGGTAAAAAGGGTCCGAGTAGGAACTAAAACTCGAAAGTTCCCGCTGCTGCCATTCGGAGAGGGCCACAGAGGCGCAATATGTGACAGAGCCCCTCCCCTGTGAGCGGCTCCCGAAGCGAGCTTTTCCTCAGTGCTGGGGTCTACCACAGGGTCAAGGGGCTGGTTTCTCTGTGTGATTCTGATGGAAAGTTGTAGTTAGTTGAGGATCCAGTACATTACTGGGATTCACCCACGATCTTTCCTCTGACCCGTACCCCTCCCAGTCAACCAGATATTGTAGGAAACCCCCTTGGCGCCGAGAGTCCAGGATCTCGTTCACCTGGTAGATGTCGCTTCCCTCTGGAGCCAGGGAAGGGGTCTCAGTGGTGGTGGCCTCGTCCTGGTCCCCCTCTCCTCCCGGAGCAACAGCGGGTTTGAGTAGGGGTACATGGAAAGTAAGAGAGATTCGGTAATTAGCAATTAGGTATTCAGCCCATAGCAGATAGTCACTCCAATCCTTTTGATTCAGATGACAGTAAGCTCGTAGAAATCGAGAAAGTTCTTGGTTGAGTCTTTCAATCTGTCCATTAAACTGAGGATGATACCCGGAAGTTAAACTGACGTTTATGTTAAGCTGCGAGCAGAAAGCCTTCCAGACTTGTGACATAAACTGGGGTCCTCGATCCGACACAAAATCCTCGGGTAAACCGTAGAACCTGAACACCTGGTTGAGTAGTATCTGGGCTGTCTCCCATGCTTTGGGAAGTTTGGGGAGTGGAATGAAACGACAGGCCTTGGAGAAACGGTCTATTATCGTGAGAATGGTGGTGTTCTGGTGTGAGGGTGGTAAGTCAGCCACAAAGTCCACTGCCAGATATGACCAGGGATGTTCCGGTATGGGTAGTGGTTGAACTAACCCGACTGGGCATTGGTGCGAGGACTTGGTCTGATTGCAGGTGACACAGTTTTTAACAAAGGAAAATGCTTGTTGGTTGACGGTGGGCCACAAGAAGCGGTTGTCGACCAACTCCTTGTTGCCTGGATAACTGGGCGACCTGCACTGGGGTTCTCATGAATGAGGGCGAGCGGTGGGTACATAGGTGAGGCAGGGAGGGCATTCTGGAGGTGCAGGCTCGTCCTTCTGGGCCTCTGTGATCTCAGGATATCCCACTGGATGGGGGCGACGATCATGGAGGGAAATATAATCGTGGAAAGAGCTGTCTCTTCTCGTGTGCTGTCATATAGGCGAGAGAGAGCATCGGCCTTGCAATTCTTGGTACCTGGCCTGTAGGTAATCTTGAAGCTGAACCATGAGAAAAATAGAAACCAGCGGGCCTGGCGGGCATTGAGACGTTTTGCGGTCCTCAGGTACTCCAGGTTCCGTAGATCAGTGAGTACGACAAATGGTGTAGATTAGCCCTCTGACCAGTGTCGCCACTCCTCCAGTGCCGCTTTCATGGCTAGCAACTCTCTGTCCCCCACATCGTAGTTTCATTCTGCTTGGTTGAGTTTCCTGGAATAGAAAGCCCAGTGGTACATCTTAGCAGGATTTCCATGTTGTTGTATGTATGTATGGCTCCAATGCCAGAATTTGAGGCGTCCACCTCCACAATGAACTGGAGCGCTGGGTCCGGGTGCCACAGGATAGGGGCCGAAGTGAAATGGTTCTTGAGTTCCGTGAAGGCCTTTTCACAACATGGGTTCCAAGGGAGTTTGTGAGCGCCCCCTCAAGTGAGTGAGGTAAGAGGACCTGACTGAATCCGCAGATGAACCGTCTGTAGAAATTGGCCCCAAGAATCGTTGCAGTTCCTTTATCGTTTGTGGACGAGGCCACTTCAGCACGGCAGATACTTTATGATCGTCCATCAATACACCGTCAGGGCTAATGATGTAACCCAGGAAGGAAACAGTGGAGAGGTAGAAGTTGCACTTTGACAGCTTGGGGTACAACTGGTGTTTGATTAACCGTTGAAGAACAGCTCTGACATTTTTAATGTGATCCTGGAGGTTCTCGGAGTAAACAAGGATGTCGACGATGTAGACAACAACACATTGGTTCTGCATGGTAGATGTCATTGATAAGGGCCTGGAAAACAGATGAACTGTTTGATAATCCGAAGGGCATTACCAAGTACTCGTAGTGCCCTGTGGTGGTGGAAAAGGCAGTCTTCCATTCGTCTCCAGCCCGGATGCGAAGCAGGTTGTAAGCACATCTCAAGTCCAGTTTTGTGAAAATCCGGGCAGCACGGAGTTCTTCCAGGGCTGATGGTACAAGTGGTAGCGGGTATTTGTACTTTATAGTGATCTCGTTGAGGGCTCTATAGTCAATGCATGGCCGGAGCAATCCGTCCTTCTTTTTTACGAAGAAGCAGCCGGCCGAGGTCGGTGAGGTGGATGGTTGGATGAACTGCTTGGAAAGCTCCTCCTCGATGTAGCGTTACATACATTGTACAATTGACAATGGGTAGACTCTGCCCAGGGGAGGTGAAGCTCCTGGTCGATGGCACAGTCCATGTCACGATGCGGAGGTAAACGGGTGGCTTTAACCTTACTGAAGGCCTGAAGAAGATTCAGTTCAGTTCCTTCAGTGACTCTAAGTCCTTGGTGGCACACTGTGAGGGGTGCGAGTCTCGATGAGGATACTTTAAACAGTTCCTTTGACAGTTGTCTGACCACTGAGTGATTTCTTGCTCTTTCCAGGACATATGAGGATCATGGAGGGTGAGCCAGGGGTGCAATGTTTCTCTGCCATCATCATCGTGATCGAAAACCTCCTTGAATTCTTCCAGGAAACGGTGATAAGAGATGAATGACATGCGATGACCCTCCCACAGTGCAGTAGCCCATTTCAGCACCTTTCCGGAGAGCAAAGAGCATATGAAGGAGAACTTGCTGTCATCAGTCTCAAAGTTTTGCGGTTGCCGGTTAATGTAAATGGCACATTGAAGCAAAAAGCATTTGCACATACCCAGAGAGCCGTCGTATCTGTCAGGCAGAGCCAAACGAATGGAGCTGTTCTGTGTAATGGCCGCCACCGGAGTAGAAGGCGGCGCGGCGGCCGCCGCTGGAGAGGAGAGTTGAGCACTCAGTTGTGACATGGCGGTAGTCAGACTCTGTATGGATTGTATGAGATCCTGCGTCATCGTGGTGAGGCTGTTGAGCTGCTGCATGATGGGAAACTTCCGAGACTACACTCTGCAAAGCCGTTGGATCCTGTAGTGGCGAAGTCTTCTGTAATGACTCCACTGAAACAGTCGGATCCATGATGGCTTTATTGACGTTGTCAGACAGGCAGAGGTTATAAATCACAGCAAACAGGTACAATCCAGATAATCCAAAAGAATGGTCACATAACAAGCGGAAGTTCAGTAGGCAGGCGGCAAGAGACAGATAACATATAAACAGGTCAGGGTCAAACACGGAAAGGCAGTCCAGATAAATGCTCGGAATCACAGACATGGGTAAGTAAGACTTTGCGAAGAGAAGAACAAAGTCTGGGTAGGAAGTAAAACTCGGGTGAAAGCTCCCGCTGCTGTCGTTCAGAGAGGGCCACAGAGCCGCGATCTAACTGAATGTCTGGGTGCCCGCAAAATAGCATAGGTTTCATAGACAATTGGCCGAGTTTTTGGGGCAGACCCGACCTGTTTAAAAGAGAT
>JAUMHQ010000038.1:2033521-2062800 GCA_032361165.1 Enteromius paludinosus | reverse complement strand
GCAAAAACAGACTGTTTCATTCTAGGGTCAAATTCTAGGGTTGTAAATGGACCTGTAAAACCGTTTCTGGGGATTTTCCCCCCTTACCTAAGCTACATCCCTTCTATGTACATATCAGAGAACAATTTAAAATATTCTCTCAATGCATTCTATGGCACCTTTAAATAAAAGAGCCAATCACTAACTGGTAAAGTCATTGCAACAGTGTTCTACTGAGACACGTGCTTAGGACTGTGCTCCAGCTTGTCCAACCTGAAATATAAGCTTTTTAGAAGCTTAAGAAACAGCATTTATGGGCCGGTTTGTGGCACATTGGGTTGCTGATTTTTAATATCTTAGTTAAATTTGAGTGTGGCTATCAGTTTTGGAGATTTCAGGTTTCCCCCATTCAAGTATGTAGGGACTGATCTTGGTTGCCTAAAATAGCTGCCCATGGAAATTGTAAATATGGCTTTTTAAAAGGAACTTTGACCAAAATACTGCTTCTCATGTATATTAAACATCAAATATGGACGAAAAGAGACGTCGAAGTAAATGCTGGATTCTTATAAAAAAAAAACAAAAAAAAAACCTTCTGGGGAATCTTCACAGTCAACAAAAATCTGTTGTTTTCTTACACTTTTACACCCTTCAGGTGCTGTGTCTTCTAAAAAGGCACACAAACATAGAAAACCCAACTGTTCAGAGGAAAACTGCTTGCCTAATATCTTGTCACGACTCGCTGTTAAACTTCCATTAGAAGTAAAATAACAGGTGACAACTTTCGGACCTCTATTGTAACTCCCTAGCAGCTATCCACAACACCCTGGCATCACGGTGTTTGCATGGGCAACCGCTCATATTCTCTTTAGAAATGTAGTTTGCCGTACCACCGTTCAACATTTACAAAAGCAACCCAACACCCACAGAACGCCTGTAAACATGCCTGTAAAGAGTCTTTGTCCTTTACCTATTGAGTAGGAACAGATTCCCTTTATTAATTATCTTATCTACTGCTTCGAGCTGAGGAAAAAAGTAAAAGCAACACTTATTGACATCCTCCAAAAACTATTTTATCTTTCCAATGACAGTCTTTACAGAATCAGTGACTGGCTTCTTAAGAGTTGGTGATTCAATCGTTACAATAAGACAGCCAATGACGTAGCCTTGTCGAGTCAATAGACGGTAGTGAGTCATGTCGTGCACACACACAGAGAAGCTATTCAGAAACGCCACCGTCCAATATTCTCTACCCCACTGAACCAAAGACACAGTGACAGCATCAAATGTCACAGAATCTAAGAAGGAAATTAAACAGACTCCGAGGTCTATTTAGGATATTAAACTAAGCCAAGCATGACATCTTCAAGAGAATTTCACTAACTATAGGAAGCATTTTTTTTTTTTGCGAGTTCTAAAGCGCCTACTTAACAGTATTGAGCAGCTTTGGTCCTGGAGACAAATCTGAGTGAAGGCTTTTCCAAAAGAGAAGGGCTTAAATATTGTATCAAGTAAGAGATCTCAGAAGTTCTTGGGGAAGTAAGCATTCTGACATGATTTGAAAGGAGAAACTAAGGAACTGAAATCTTGCATTATTTGTTTAATGAATTGCTCAAGAAAAAGTACTTTCCACCCACTGGAAATTCGCTAACACATTCTGCAAACTTTGGGAAATCCAAATCCTTAAACCCTTGAATGCATGAATGTTTCGCCAATCGTTATTACATATTCGGGTCTTTAGTGAAAACCTTTGGTATGAATCTTAAAAGGGTTCAGTTTAAGCATATGATTTTACCATCACATCATCATCATATTTGATTTTTGTTTGTTGTATGCCTGCGGTAATTATGAGTGAAACATCATGCATCCTTGTATATCAAACAGTAGCACCTCGAGGAATAAAGATGCTTTACATGCATTGAGTCACGCAGATGAACAATACTTACACATTTACATACCTCAGGTCTCTAGGGATTTGCTTATAATGAGTAGAGTGAGGGACATTAAGAGAGTTGATGTGAAGGAGAGAGAGGGATGAGGCCTGAGGTATGCATTTAAGGGTCAAAAGCATGTATTGTCAGAAAATCAAACTCGATTTACAGACAGCCTAAAGATAAAGTTTTCAAATGAATTCCTGGACCCTCATTTCTGGAGTCTGTGTAGATGTCAGACAATCAATTTAGAGCTTGCCATATTAACAAAGTGCTTTCTCAGAAAAAAACTGCACTTTTTGTCACATCGCCTAAACTAGTTCAAAAACATAAGCAAAACTCACCCTCAGACTATCCGAGATGTAATGTGTTTTCTCAAAATCTGACCAAGAAACAAACTCATCTACATCTTTGATGACCTGTAGATGAGTAATGGATGGGTCTGGGGTGGTGCGATGATTTACTGATATCATTTGAAACCCAAAGAAATGCAGTTTTATCATTTAGACCAAGTCTAATTCCCACTGCATGCAGACGTGAGGGGAAGAGGATATACTTCCCGCAGCTTGCCTTCTAATAGCTGTTTTCCATAGCAAAGTGCGACTTTCCTCACTGCCTGATATGAAGGCCGTATCCAAACACACTGAACATTATTTATAGCACACAGACTGACCCACATCCATGCATGAGCAATGCATGCCCCAGTCATCACTAATGATCTCTTCCTATCCAAGTTAGAAGTGGTTGTGATTGCTTGCGGGATGGCGTTTTGGGGCATTAGCCTATCCTTTCACTGACCTGACAAAAGAGCGCCCGCATGGATGCATTTCAGATGGAAATTCATGGATGAAAGTCCAAAGCGTGGTGACTTAGAAATGTTATGCTGCATGCATTAAGTCAGATAAGATTCAGACATCTTAACACATCCCAGAGTTCACTAGCTTGCCAGTGCGCCGCTTGAAAGATATATAATTTACGCACAGAACATGTCATTTCCAATGCACTTAAACTGCTTGAAGGAATGCGGCTGGTGTTTTGAGGAGCCAAAAGTCCTTTTCATTTTCAGGACGATGTCTGTCTTAGTCCCTTTTAATTTCATGCATGCCTGTCGTGTTATACTTCATCATTAAAAGCGTGTTGAGCATACATAGTGTGTGGTATGTACACTGATTCCAAAGCTGTTCTCATCAGAGCGGATGTCAACAGATCGGCAGTTTAAGCACAAAACAGAATGAGGATTAATAGATAAAGCCAAAGCAAAGAAAAGCCAAACCGCGACAAGAATGACAGTCTTCTAGCAGAATATAGTGGATTGAAACAGGGTGAACTTCTGGCAGGTTGTTGCTTGCCTGAGGTGGGCCGGGCCAGAACTTCTGCGTACCAGCAGGTCTGATAAATCACACCAAATTTGGCATTTAACAAAAGAAAGAAACTCAAAGCTTTAAAACTTAAGGGTAACTTAATTATGGCAGAATTGGGTGGATGATATTGTTTTGTTATTAATAACATGAATTCATGATTAGTTGAGGAGTTATTCTGCTTCTGTAACATGACAGCATGACTCAGTAAAAGGTGAGCGAGGAGTTAGCCGTCCGCCTGGAGATTAGCTCGAGTTGGTCGCTCACCCAATCGGACAGCAGAGCGGAGAATAAACTGTCTCCGGCTGGAGGAGCGTCTCAGTTCCTGCGTTTACGAGACCATCTCTGCTCTATCACCGTCAACACCATTATAGCAATTCCAGCGGGTCTTGATCTCAATTTTTTACCACATTCAACACGTTTAAAATCCAATTTTTAAACAAAATTAAATTTTTGAACTGTGACTAATTGTAACTACCAGCCACAATTTACGGAGAGCAATTTCCACTTTCCCTGCGTCCTGCCTCTCTCCTCTATTTTAAGGCGAAAGGTTGGCATGTATCTGACTGCTATTTTAATTGCAGGACTCTTTTGCAAATTTTTACCACTTCTTGTGGGTTGGTTTTCTTTGGATGGCTGCCACTGCTGCAGAGAAGATGGATCCAGCAAGGGCTGTCTGATGGGAAAGATGCACTAACAATGCTACAATGCTTGATGGTAGCGTAGCCTAAGGCTAAATCTCATTATTCAGACCCAGGCTATCATCGCTAACAGAGAACAAACTAATTTGGTTACAAAATGCTGACAACTGAGACATAAGGTCGCTGAGAGTGCAACTTGTGCAGGGGAGGAGCTGTTATTAATGCTCCCAGACTTGTGTTTTGTTTCGTTCTGGCGCTGGTTGCTTTTGCTAAGCTTAAAAGTAGCAGATTCTTTTAAGTGGAATGTTTTGCTTACTTTTGTGAGACATTAAGTGCTGCGTTCATCACAAAATCTTTTGTTATTCAAGCTCATTGTTTTATTCTGGTGCTAGTTTTGAAAATAGGCGCCTTTCATTTAAAGGAACAGTTCACCCCAAAACATTAAATCTTTTACTCTTTATTACAGTGGACATAATATTTATTTATTTATTAGATGTTAATAACTAAATGATTTTCAATATTATAATTCATTGTTTGTTTTGGTGCTAGTTATGTTTGCCAAGCTTAAAATTAGTGGTTGATGCCATTTTAACGAACAGTTCATCCAAAACTGTTCCAATCATTGACTTTCTTTATTATCTGAGACAACAAATGGGAGTTTTAAAGAGTTATGTTCATCAAAACCCCATTTTGCATTATTATTCATTGTTTTATTTTGGCACTAGATGTTTTTGCTAATCGTAAAAATAGGCGCCTTTCATTTAAAGGAACAGTTCACCCAAAAACATTGAATCTTTTACTCTTTATTCCACTGGGCATTGAATGGTAATGTTTTAAACTAAATAAATAACTTAGTAATTTTCACTATTATAACTCATTGTTTGTCCTGGCGCTAATTACTTTTGCTAAGCTTAAAACGAGTGGTTGATGCTTTTCATTTTAATGAACAGTTCATCCAAAACTGTTCCAATAATTTACAGATTGACAGCAAAGGGTATTTTTAAAGAATTATGTTCACCTAAACCTAATTTTTGCATTATAATTTTTACGTTTTGTTTTGGGGCTAGCTGTTTTTATCAAACTTAAAAGTAGGTGCCTTTCATTTAAAGGAACAGTTCACCCCAAAAACACAGAATTTTATAGAAATCTCTTCACATGCAGCACAAAAGAGTGATTTTCATAATTATGTTAATTACTAAATAAGTTTCACTATTATAACTCATTGTTTTGAGATGGCACTAGTTATTTTTGCCAAGCTTAAAAGGCGTGGTCGATTTCATTTAAAGGAACAGTTCATCCAAAAACACTAGCTCTTTTATTCAACAAATATCTTTCTTTTATTACATGGGACAATAAAGGGTATTTTTTCTCTACGCAGGGACATTAGAGGGGATAAAAAAAAAATGTTCATCACAAATAATTTTTTGCAATTCTAAGTCATTGCTTTGTTTTGGTGCTAACTGTTTTCTTACGCTTAAAAGGCACAGTTGGTGTCAATTTCAAGGAACAGTTCTCCCAAAAATACACCAATCATTTACTCACTGACTTATGTGGAACATTAAAGGGATTTCTTTTTTTTTTTTTCATATTTGCTATAACTCACAGTTTTTGTTCTGGCTTTTTTTTCTAAAATTAAAGAGCAAGTTTGGAGCCTTTTATTTAAAGGAAAGGTCCACCCAAAACTGTACAAAATGTTTACACTGTCGATTTTCTTTCTAAAATGGAAAATGAAATGTAATTTTTGAAGAAAAGGTTTGAAATGACTAATGACAAAGTGTTAATTTCCATGAGATCTAATCCTTTAAAGAGTATAAGCCATTAAATGTTGATGCGAAAATGCAAAGGATATGTGTTTTTTCTTCCTTTTTTTCCTTCCTTCTTTGTGTCCCACAGAGATCATCTGATTTTACCACATGGTTTATTCCTATTCCACATTTTCAGCTGCTTTGAAACAAACTGCACTTTTCTTTTGCTGATTCACATCTTGTCAGTGCTGACAATCAGCAACCAAACTTTTGCCAATCCAAACCCAATGTCCAAGAAAGTGTGAAACATTACAATCCATAAAATGAAAGTCAATGAGGCCCAAACAAAAAATTGGAAACCATTCACTTGATTGTACGGACACACAAAAAAGAGAGATACTCTACAAAATATGTATTTTATTTTATGTTTTGCAGAAGAAAGAAAGTCACACAAGTCTTATTTTTTTAGGTGGACTATCATGTTAAATCTGCATGGTTTATTTATCACAAAGTAACGCCAAAGATAAGTCATGATAGCAAATGTTTAGCTCTATCATAAAAAAGTAATTTTAAGTGATGCATTGACATTTTATACAAAAAAATACACTGTTTACATTATATGCCTGTAAACGTATTTCCGAAAGCTTTTCTCAGGCAGTTGAAACATCGCACCTCACTATTCGTCTGTTGCTTTGTTTGGATTTGTGCATGTAATCCTCTTTGCGGCTTAAAATGATACGAAGTTAGCGAGCCAAAAACCTCTGTCTCATAGCGCCTGGTTACAAAAAGAGAAAAAGGAAGGAACTAGGAGGAGGAATTCAAAGAGGATGGACACTTTATCGTTATTCAGTTATCAGATGTTGAATGGTTTGACATGAGCTGATATCCTAGACTTACTGAGCACAATTTACAAGGAGATTTGTGAAAATATTTCATCGTAATGCAACAACTTGTGCTGATGTCATCAAACCCTTCTCTTTTAACCCCTCCTTTTCCACCTCCTGCTTTCATTCTGGTGTGTAACACACAATTTTTATTTTATTTTTATTTTTTATTTCATTTGAATAGATTGATTTCCCATCTGAAAATACCCTGTTGATAGGATAGTGCTTAAAAAATGTTTTTAATTTTGACTTGGAAAAGCTAAGTCCTGTTTTTGAAGCATACTACTAGTTTCCAGAATTGATGTGCCTAGCAACAATACTGCATAACAATCAAACCAATGCACCAATGAGATTTCACTGAGGGTGGAGCTACACAGTTAAACGCGAGAAAAACGGATATGAACAAAACGTCTTATGTAATTCTATTAATTCTCGTACTACACTTTAAGTAAAAGATCTATTTGAACTTGATTTTAACCTTAATTAGTAGGGTTTTTATTTGTGTAACACACCGTAATATTAGCCGAAAAGGTTATATATATATATACAAATGTCTATGTAAAAAAAAGGACAGACACTTGAAAATTCTAAATTCAAGCATATTAAAAAATACTTCTATATTTGAGTTGACCTGAAGTGTTTATTGGCAGACAAAATTCGGTCATTATGTTGTAGCTGGTACACATTTCGTATACTCAGGTGTGCTTACATTTGAATTTATTTTTTCTCCACACATACAGCACGATTCCTTGTGTACTGCCGTGACAAAGTATTTGGACAAGTCCGGAAGCACAATAAAACACTTGCATGACTCCCTGGCTAAGCCGTTAGTGGAGTTTGTCAAACCAAACAGCTGATTTCACAGACAACGGCCAAAACACAACCCACCCCGCCATCACGAGCTGAGCGTGAAGAATCCGACGCTTCACACCTCTCCATATGTTCAAGAACTCGCATCGCTAACTTACTAAAACAGACTTGCAGAAGTCGGGAGGGTCTGACATTCCCACATTCCTGAGCCGACAGATCACTCAGATAAGAGTCTCTCTCTCCCCTTCTGATAGCCATCAACACTTTCCAGCCACATTTCACCTGCCCTCATTTCTCAGATGTTCATTTTGATTAGCGCAAGATCGGGAGCTAGCGCTAGCCTGAGGAGGGGGAAGGGGGCTGGAATTACACAGAAGCAGCAGACAGAAGGGGCTGACTAGCTTCAAGCCGCCACATGCTGTTGGCAAACATGCCTTGAGAATGTAAATCTATGACGCTTTCACTCCCTCCACACCCCACGGCTACATCCCTGTGGTTTTAGCCCCTCTTTCTCTCTCGGTGCATGCTTAGTGCTCATGGAAATGGACCCGATGAGCATTTTATAAAGCCCACTATTGACTATGTTAAGCTCAAGAGGGCCGAAACGCTTTGGAAGAAATCACCCCTATTGAAAAACATGACAGTGATGGAATCTTTGATTGGGATCCTTTGCATATTTTTAAATTAGGTCTGCGTGCTAGCAATTAGCTGCATTTGGAGACTTGTTACCCAAAGGTTAAGGAAACAGCGTTTCATTTCAACTGAGCTAGAAGTGTGAATTGTTTAGAGCACATAGGATCCTTTAAACTTTACTCTGGTGTTAGTGTATTGGCATTTCTTTTTCTGGAGCACAAAAGAACAATGTTTTGAAGCACTGTGTTTACATAAAACTATTTCAAGGTGGTGTTTATGGTGTCAAACATAACGAAGTATGTTAGCATGCTAGGGTTTTGAAGCAGAGCATGGACAAGAATGACATTAGATTAGATTAGATTATATATATGGGTGATTATATAATTGCAGATACATTTGGTGTCTGAAGTCTGTTATCGCCAAACTCTGTTACCGAGGTAGAGTAACAGTGCTGACAATAGTGTATCAGAATTTACATTTTTCTTTTATTTTCTCCAAAAAACACTTATTGGCATGAATGCTAAGAACACATGACTCTATTGAAAAAAAATATTCAAAGAGCTTTAGCTAATAAATTCTGCTTTCCTTTTGATATTGTGGTAACAGAGTGGACGTCAAAATAACTCTTGGTGAAAGAATATTATATTTTCTCAGAGAGAGACCACAGATACTTTTCAGTGCTTCAGATCTTATCAGTGAGTGAAAGTGACATCATTTCCTGTAACTTACACAATTCTGAGAGATAATTCTGCATATCTATAGGCAAAATATGGTATAGTAACAGAGTTGACACAAGACAAACCTTGTTCTAAGAAAACTATTTATTTTAAATAATTTAATGTTGTAGAATTAAGTAACTAACTATTTGGGGCTTTTATGAATATAATGAATAAACTGTTGCCAAAGCAAAAGGACAAAAAAATGTTTTGATTGAGCATTGACAAATGATGGAAAAAGTACACTGACTAGTCATCAGGATTTTTAGCTATTTAAGACACGTTTTAAATAAATTATTATATTATTATATTATATGAAACATTAGTTCGGTATGTTTCATTTTTCAAAAAAAAAAATATATAAATAAATAAAAAATTCACATTGTTATGTATTAAAACTAACATAAAAGTTAGTTCTTTGATCTTGTTTTTATTACTTTTACTTGGAACAACAATGGAGATATACTTCACATATCTTCTAGGGTTTCCTCTTAGCAGCAAATAAAACAAAACCTCCTTTATAACCGAAACCAAATGTTCCTTGTAAAAAATTTAATGTGATACTGTATTAGTTATAAACTAATAGAAAGAAAAGAACTATTTTGTTTTTAAAAAAAAAAATTTTAGGTTTTCTTTTTTTTAAGTTCAGAAAGATGAGAGTGTCCGCATTTCTTTCTTTAGACAGCACAGATCATGTCTTCAACACACGGGCCACTGTTGTGCTTCAGCTAAAGAAGGTCACAATCTTTCTGTTCTTTGCTAGGAGTGCTAGGAGGGCTCAATAACATTTAGCATTTTCTTAAAACCCGCGGCTATAAATTTACTGATTGCTGTTACCGATCGATTGTTTTGCTCCGTTCAAATCTGTTGGAAATGCCTGCCTGAATGCCACGGGGATAGTTTGTAGTGTGCGTGTTTCTAGTTTTTATCTGTTTGGGGGTGAGAGGGGCAGTCAGCATGTAGCCTGTCCCGTCATTGAGCGTTGCACTAAAAACATTATATTTTACACACTTTATTCTCTTTTTTTTCTTTTCCAAATGTAAAAGTATTAGTCTGAATCATCCGGTTTGTAATGTGTAATGAAACAAAAGCCTCGTACCGAAGGTTCAGTACAAATATGTGCATTGTTACACCGTAATATATATATATATATATATATATATATATATATATATGCTTTGCATTGAAAAAAAATATATATTTAAAATGGTAATTTCATGTCCCAACCCTGCTGAAAAATCAATAGAAACTCTCATAGGATATGTAATGGTTATAATGGTCATATTGGGAATTGTTTCTGCTTTAATGGAAACTGTAATGGTCCCTGTAGGTCTGGTAATGCATTCCCTACCTTTTGGTGATTTTAATGGTTAACAGTTAAAATGCATTTTATTTTGGCCAGAACAAATGGACAGTTGACCAGAAAATAAAAATAAATCAATATATAAATCAATATGAATGTGTGTGTGTGTGTGTGTGTGTGTGTGTTTGCTTTAAAACTGAAATAAATTTCAAGGAAAGCAAATTCTAACCTCAGTTGTCTATATTTGTGCTGAATGAAAATAGAATAACCTGCTAGATATCTTAATTTGAGCATTTCTTTTGATTTGCTAATGTTTATTTTATATATTTATTAAATATTGTTATATATTACTTATGTATCTACTAATTTGTTTATTTGGACCATTGTAATGTGTGATATGTGAATCTATTTTCTTGTACTGAAATATATGATAACGCCCTCCTGTCAGTGAATCCGTCCTCCAGGGTGGCGCGGACAGTGTAGCAGCCCACCTGGGAAACTCAGGCCACGAAGAAGCCCTCCTGGGCTGACCAGATGATGACCATGCCCCCCAGGGCCGACCAGGCAGTGACCAAGCCCTCCTGGGCCGACCAGATGACAACCATGCCCTCCAGGGTGGAACAGAAAACGACTCAGAGACCTCTCTTGGTTGAGCAGCCACCAATGGGACCTCCGGAGACTCTACGGCAGGAGCGATGGAGTCTCTGAGCCCCACACAGGCTCTGGGAGTTCGGGCCATGGGACCTCATTGTCATTATAGGGCTCTGGTGGGTCGGGCCATGGGTAGTCGAGGTCGATGATGGACTCTGGCCACGGTAACTGGGGGCTAGGACCCAAAAGAGGTGAACTAAACACCGTGAGGCCCTTCCACGGGACTTCAGACAATGAATCCGGTAACGACTTGGTGTCACGCTGCTCTTCAAACCGTGCTACGGGGTTAGGATACTCTAACGGTGGCTTTGGTACCGCAAGGACTGGCAACAGGTCTCCAGGCAGGGTAACCGGAGCAGGCAGAACGCTACACGGTTCCTCACACCGTAGTATGGGGCTAAGACCCATCAGTTGCCGACTGGGTACCACAAGGATTTGTAAATGTGCTCCTGTCTGCCTAACCGGGACCGACTGGACCTTGCACGGCTCCTCCACTCGTGATACGGGGCTGGGACCCGTTTCTGGCGGATTGGGTACCGCAAGGATTTTTGACAGCTCCTCTGGCTGCATCGACTGAATTATTCACTGTCCCTCTCGCCGTGATAAGGGACTGAGACCCGTTATTTGCGGGTTTGATACCACAGGTATAGATGACAGCTCTCCTGGCTGCATATCCGGAACCTGAATGGACACGGGACTGAGACCCGTGATTTGCGGGTTTGAACCCGCGAGGATTACAAACGGATCGTCCGGCTGCAAAAACAAAACTTAAACTAATGGCCCGCATGGCTCGTCAAACCGTGAAGATGTGTTGGGGAGATGTGAAAAAGTTTTGTGCTGTGGTGAAGAGGTGATTGTGAGAGATGCCTGACGTCCCGCCCGGGATCGGAATGTCATCAGCGTGATGAACAGGGCTGATTTCCAGGGCAGGCAGGTGATATCTGGGATCTCGGAGTCCTGGAGAAAGCACGCTCCATCCCGGAACAGTTGCACGATCTCTCCGCCATCAAGATCCGACCGTTCCACGAGCTGACGGAACTCGTTGATGTCCTCCTCAAAATTAGGACCGTGGCGAATCAGTTCAGCCAGCTGACCCACGAATGCCATCTGTTTTTAAGGGTCAGTCAGTGCTGCTGTGGTGAATCGTGACTTAAGCTTTCTTCAGTGGGACGGAAGACTCGGAAGGCAGGAATTCAACGAATAGTGTAGTTTATTTAACATAAAGAAACGAACTGAGCAAAAGCAAACGATACGAACCATACGCGAACATAAACCACCAAGCAACTTTATCAACTGACAAAGATACAAGACATGGGCCGTGAATTTATACAAAGATTAATCAATATAGAACACGGGACACCTGGAGAAACACGGCTGGGAAGAAATTAACCTAATGATGGGGTGGAGTAACAAATGAGGGAGAACACGAGGATACAGAATTTAAGCAAACACATGAAGGACATGTAGAACAGGATGACAACAAAAAACAGGAACGAGAACACAAGACAAGACATGCCTACGGCGTTACACTGCAACTTCAGAGTTGCCAATTTTGTTTCTTTAAATACAGGACCTAATGAGGGAAGAACTGGGGAACACAGCTGGGAAACAAGTCTTTTATATTGACAAGTGTCTTTAAGTGTTTTTAAAATAGAATTTTGTGTTCAATGGAAAGTATCCAGTCATTCATTTCGTGTTTCGTTGACTTAAATCTGCATTCTGATGATGCATTTCAATCATTTGCATAATCCTATGCTTTCACATGTTCTTCATGCGAGTACAACACAGAGAAGAATTCATTATAATTCAAAGAGGTCTGAGGAAGGATTATAGAAAGTAGGAGAGCACATGAAACACTAATAGAGATAAACTGTTCACTTATGTATGCAAAAGATTCATGTGCATTCCAGCCGCAGTAAACACTCTCAAAAGCCTCATATATGATTCTGAATATTAAGTTGAACCTAAGCGTGGTGATTAACCTCCAGCAGTCGAGTCGCATCAAATTCAGAGCTTTTCTGCTGCAGAAAGCAGTCACTTCCATGTCATTAAACCCTTTAAGTTTACGTATCTTCTCCTAGCAGAAGTAGTCTGGCTAACATCTGTTTACAGACAGTACAGCGGCGCTCAGATCACTTGAGGCATGATGCCTGAGGACTGATTCAGAGTTAAAGAACTTTGAAACAGCCTGTGGTGGCACTTCCCACTGTCCTTTATGGTTTTATAACACTTCAGTTTAGACGTGCCTTTCACACCTCACCCCACACCCGCTAACACAGCATCTGGGAGTCTGTGCTAGTTCAGGCAAAACAGCTTCATAGTAAGTACTACTTACTAAGTAGACAAGGTATCTTTAATCATATATTCCACCGTGTACACCATTATCGGGGTTAAACAGGGAGCTATTTTGCTTGTCAAGACAATTTTGTTGAAGAAATCATAAGTTATATAAGTTATCTTCTGCTAATGCTGTCCAGTAAACAAGAGTGTGTGGATTTATAGCGGTCATGAAGTTATATTATATTCACATAACTTCCATATGTTAATGCAAAATAAATAAATGTGTGTGTGTATATATATATATAAATACTCCTTTTTTTTTCTTTTTACTATCCATGTACAGTAGGTCCAGTGACAAATTTGCCAGTGCATACAAATAAATACAAAAATGTGCCCTGTTTATGTCTAATTTCACTAGTACTCTCTCTCACACTTATGTTCAAAAGTTACTAAGTTGCTAAGTTTGTAGTTTTTTACTAGAATAAGCTGCAATGTGTACCAGATTTTCTACTGACAGAACACCAGAAAGTCTCCAGTGAAGCGAGCTGAGATCTAAGGAGGAGCAAATCATACAGGCGCCGCCGCCCTATGAAGGGAATTACACTCGATGACGGTCATGTGGACATATACTGTAACTAAAAGAGAAAGACCCATCACAACAGTGCAGGTGAAATATGCAGCCCTACCTAATGTTAAGCGACAACGTTTGTCTTTCCTGACCACTCTGACAAGCCATGATGATGACCCTGTGTTGGGCGAGGGCCTGTACACATCACAGCCAATCTGTCAGAAGGGTAACTAGGCTGTATTCATATTTCATGGCCATCTCTTCAACCTGTCCAAGTCCACAGTGATTAATCCAAAAGTCCTTTCATCGAGTTATAAAAAATGTATAAAGACTCGCTGAACAACTCAGTTCAACTAGAGGCAAATGTTGCGAGATCTCTCACAAGCTTTTTAGATCCGCTCATTGATACTTCCGATATATTTCTGATTGAGTAAACAATCAAAGCATCCATGTTTCCGTTTCATCAAGATCTACGAGGGTCCTTTTGCATATTCTATGGTGAATCTGATGTAGTTTAAGCTGGGTGCTGGTTTTTGGAAAGTGGCAGCTGCTGTAATTGACTGGTCCAATCTGGATATCATCTACAGTAGAGCAAGCTGGTAGACCCTCTTACAAATCAAGAATCCATCTAACAGCTGATCACAGCAGAGTTTGTGGAGCATCAACCAGCTAATGATCAGTTTGGAACAAGTCCCATAACAATTTGTTAGTATATTATGCTTTGACGTAGTTAATTGGTTTATATAGCCTCATTTGTGCATTTTCTTGCAATCAGCTTACAAATCATTGACTGTTATGTTTATAGGTTAAGACTTTCAAAACTAACATTTCTTCTTAAAAAATATTCAATCAAAGTACAAATTTCATTGTACGAATTCAAACGAAAACACCACACTGTATTATATGGTCGAATTTTTCTGGTTAAATAGGGTTAACTAGAATCTACCATTAATAATAATAGCCTTTACAAGACAATCAGTATTTTGAAACTTAATCGTTAAGTTGTATTTGCATTGCACTAAATTATAATAAAGTTGATTTTCGCATGAAATTGGGTTGAATGAACACGGTCTCATCGTATTTGTATGAGGTGGCAAATTTGTGCTAATTCGCACAGATTCGTATGACCTTGCTTGCACGATTTCTTTGTACGATTTGTTTAAACCCCAGTGATGGGTAGGTTTAGGGGTGGGGTTAGGTGTAGTTCATACATACGAATTCATACAAACTGTCAACTCATAAAATACGTACGATTTAGCAAAAATCTTATGAATTCAAGTGAGGTCATATGAATTTGTATGCATTAGCCACCTTGTAAAATATGTACAAACTGCGTGAGACTGGGCTGGCTGAATAGAAACCATTCCAACGTAAATAAAGTGACTATTAAATGGGAATCAGTATTTTGAAACTGAATTGTTACGTTGTATTCGCAATGCACAGAATTAAACATTTGGACGAAAATTTGGCTAATTTGTATTGTTGTTGTTTTTTTGTTCTTCTAAAAATTATACATTTCCATACAAATCACATACTATGTATTTATACGGAACAGTAAAATATTTGTATTCTCTTTTAGGGTTAGTATAGTTAAGGTCAGTATTTTGAAACCAAATCGTTTCCGCAAATTGGTCGCTAATTTACATACTTTTATAAAATGTTATGCCTCAATGATCATCATGTTTTTCTTAAATCTAATTTCAATATGAATCACACATAATGAATTCATATGTAAAATAGCTACATTTTCATATTAGATTGGTTTAGCAATGGGGTTGGCCATGTAAGCATGATCCAAAACACAGCTATCGACTTATCTTTTGTTTTTAATACT
Source organism: Enteromius paludinosus (assembly GCA_032361165.1). NCBI lineage: Eukaryota > Metazoa > Chordata > Actinopteri > Cypriniformes > Cyprinidae > Enteromius > Enteromius paludinosus. Next base: position 2,047,467 of record JAUMHQ010000038.1, on the reverse strand, counting down.
AATTCGCAATTTGTATGACATTTGTACAAATAATTAGAATTTGTTAAGAAAAACAAAAATGTTTTTGTAAACATTTGCTTAGTAGTTGGTTAGGTCTGCGGTGGACGTTCAAGCTTACTTAGTTATTTTCATTTAAATGTTGAAATTCAAATTTCAAACAGAATCGCCACCTTGGCGAATATAAAATATTCGCGTTTTCTCTTGAGATCGGGTTGGCTAGAAAACACGCTATCATGTTCCAAAACACAATTCCCAGCTTAACTCCGACTTCCCGGGCAACAACAGAGTAAAAACAAAGTTTGAATGAAGTGACCTTTAAATGAGAAATAGTATTCACAGACTGAGGCGCTGCATTGTATTTGCCTTGCACAGAATTAAACCACACGCGACTCCTGGGAAAAATGTCAGTGCCTTTGGATTTAAATAAATAGTGCAGGTTTCAGGCCCCTTCTATTTTGAGCCTTTCAATATAAGAGGAGTTTTCCGTTAGTGAATCCAAGTTCCTAACAAACCAGCATGCCATGAGTCCCGATGGAAATGAAGGATATCTTTGGTTGAGAGCCTGCCTAAGCTGCTAGTGTCTGGAGTGCTTTCCTCTCAAAAAAATGGCTTCTGAGCAATGAAATAGAGGAAATGGATTTCTCATTGGGGAATATAAGTGCTGGAACTTCTTCTACTAAACAATAAACGTAGTTCTTTCCGTCTCCTGTGCGCGCTAAGATTTGGGAGGGTAAAGCTGTTATCCTGCAGCTGTGGCATCCTTCAAAGAACTGAAACAAATCCCATGAAATAACCGTGGATTCCCGCTTACTTCGATTCAGTTGGACTAAGCGCCTGTTGGCATTTTTTCCTACTCTTTATCTCAATGTAGTCCCATTTGGATCATGTCTAACCAATAGCACTGAAGTGATAAACATTGGATGAAACTTAACTGGGAAACTGCGGTTTTCCAAAAGAATAGAATGGCCTTTCTTGGCAAGAACTGACTTGCTAACTTTGCTATTTAAACTAGCCAGGCACCGGAGTGTATAATTAACTCTAATTCTCGTCACAGTTGATCCCTTTGGTGCGTTTTTTATCCGACCTGAATATTTTAGGATGGTGCGTCATGTCTTAAAGTAAAGTAACATGTTGAGAGAACCTTTTTGATGCATTAGTCCAGATCCCGCTGTTGCCATCCACAGAGAAAAGGCTAAATTTAATAACTCTAAAAATGTCATGTGGTGCAATTTATTTACACCTTGAGTGTACATCTTAATTATTTCATTATTTTTAAAAACACATACAAAATCAAATGTAAATGGTTTTGTTTACAAATAACATAGATAGATAAATAAATAAATCAAATCATGTTTTTGGGGAGTTGCACCACATGACATGAGCAACCAACAACCTGAATAACCCTTGCCTTGTCATATAAATAAAAATATGTGAAAATATTCTAACAAATTCATATATTTTGGCAAACAATCATGAGGGTCAGGGTCTCTCCATGTTTATGCATCTTGGTTGCACCACATGCCTGTACGACACATATTAATATTTAAACTACTTTTACTAGTGAAGCAGTTTTGCCATGTTTTTTCCAAGGAATAATGGTAATAATAACAAAAACAAAAAACAAAAAAAACGGTGGGGATGATATCAGGACAGAAATATACACAGAAAACCATTCAATATATAAGCAGCTTCTTTTTATACAGAAAATATATTCAGCTGGACTGAAAACGATTCCTTGTATTTGGATGGCAAAAGGATGAGCCATAATGTAGTCTAAAACACCTGTAGCGGTGCCCCGAGCCAGAAGGACATTAAGAGAGACAGACAGAACACATTAATAAGCATACAGGCTGTCACATTATTTGGGGCTCTGCCTGCCAATGTCCTCAGTGCTGGTATGTGGTGGTCAATGTTATGTTCCAGAATAGAGGCACGATCTCATTTAAAGCTGTGTTGACTCAGCTAACATGGCTCTTGATATAAAAGTTACCCTAACAGCACTTTTTGGGGTAACACTGTGTTTTAATGTGTCATAATACAGAGTAATTACCTACTGTAAGTAGGTACTTAGTAGTAGCCATTGTACATTTTAGCCATCAAAGTAAAATGTACTTACATAACTAAGTTATGAAACAGTTTGTCCTTAGGGTTTGTAATTATGTAGATGTAATAAGCCGCTACTGTTACACATATGTTACAGACTAAGGCGGCTACACAGCTACTTACACTTAGGTACTATCTTGATACACTTTATTTTAAATATTGTCTAATATGTAATTGTAATGTAATTAGAAATGTATTGCATGCATTTAAGCTGTGTACTAATGGGTTAAATCAAACGTAGGTGCAGCTAGATAAGGTTTACAGTATAGATACACATGAAGTACACTGAAGTACAATCTTGATACACTTTATTTTAAGTAGCTAATGTCTGTGTACTTGGATTTAAAATTATATTGTATAAAATTTGCAACACATATGTGACAGTCTTTTGGTTACATAAGTATGTGTGTTACAGACTCGGTCTGTAACAAATGTGTAACAGTAGCAGCCTGTTACAAAATGTAATAACTTAGTTACATGATGAGTATATTTTTATGTAATTACAACAGCTACTACTAAGTACATACTAGTTAATTACTGTGCATTATGTACACCTTAAAATATAGTGTTGCCCAGATTGTTACACTTTATATTAAGTAGACAGTTCCTGAGGAGGTATTAAAGTGGTACACCAAGTCCAGATCCAACTCCTCACACTTTACATATCCCTAAATCTCCGCCCCTTGATCAAATTGTTCCAGATACTCTTACAAATATTGCTGTTACAAAATGTAGCTATATATGTAACACATTTGTACGTATGTCACAAATGTTACACTTTTGTACCTGCACATACCATTCTGAGGGTTGTTACATGTTTGTAGTTACGAAAACATTAGAGCTGTAGATACTATGTACAAATGTGTACTTACACCAGTTACATACTACCTGCACATATGTAAGTACTATGTGAGTACACAGGTATTAGGGAGGCTTAATATAAAGTGGAACCAAATGATTTAATATTCTTCGACCAATAACTATAAAATAGGTTCAATGAAGCTAGTGTTCTGTTCAGTCAAGAAGTTTCCCCTTCAGTGCAAAAGCCAAACAAGAGAGAATGTAATGGAAGAAGACGCAACATTACCACAGAAAAACATTAGATAAGCGATAAACATTGACCTTTTCAGGAGGAATACAGTCCTTAGGCGAGGTTAACAGATGGGAAAAGTATTTAATTCAAATTCCATCTGCTTCAGTGTTTACGACAGTCACCCCTCCTACACCCCCGTTCTCTATTCCGCCTCAAATCAGCCGTAACATCCCCATTGTGTTTTCATTTCCTTTAAAGCCCTTAACCTGCTTCTTAATGTGTTATAAATAATTGATCTGCCCAAGGGAAACTATGCTAAGTGCACCCATGGGAGCCGGGTCAATAAATCCGGCAGTCGCATGATTCACAACAGGGTGAGTAAAATGTGGCAAGTTGCTGACCACATGGTTATGCCACCCAAGGGACTGAGGAACGCTCCCATCTAGTGAACCGTCAGGTCTCAAAAAGATGACAATTGCTCTTCATTATGCCGCCATTGTGAAAGCGCCTCTGATCTTCTCTGAGAATGCTGGCCTGTTTGAATGTAGCTCATCCATGTATTTATTCTGTCATCTCTGTGTGTATTATTACCGACCACGTGAAATATGCCATGCAAATTTGCATACGCAGCCCACGACTGGCCAAGAATAGCCTGTTTGAATTGCATAATGTTGCGGCCAATCATTAAGCTGCCTCTTGGATGTGGAAGCAGGTTGGGATGCTTTAAAAAGCCACTGGAGAACAATGGAAGGCCGGGGCTACTCATCAAAAGCCTGAATAGCGAGAGAAGAAAATAATCACTGTTATTAACGGCACACTTTCATTTCTAGGGAGTCTTTAATGAGGTTGCGAAATTTGCGTACAACACCTCCTCAGGTTCATTCATGTAGAACACTTTGCGTTGACGAAGCCCAGGTAGTTTTTTTTTTCCTTTGCATTTTGTTTGTTGGCTAATAATTAGATTTTCATAAATATTTATTGGACCATGCAGTACTTGATGACATGTCTTGATTCTTGGTTGTTGCTATGATGTTACTATACAGTTGCATAAAATGAGTTGCTATTTATTAGATAGGTTGTTCTAGATGGTTGCCAAGTGACATAAAAGATGTTTTGGGCAGTTGCTGGGGTGTTACTGCGCAGTTGCATACAATGGGTTGCTATGCAATTGCTAGGGAGTTCTGAGTTGTTGCGATGCGATTGGTAGAGTAATAGCAAAACATGTATGCTTATTCTAACTACTATTGCTGCTATAAAGTTGTTAGGGTGCTCGGTATTGTAGCTAGCATGTTGCTTTGTGGTTGCTAAGGTGTATTTTGATTTGAGTGATTTTTAATAAGCTTGTATGCATTGCTTCGGTGTTCTGAGTGGTTTACCAGCAGGGTTCTCTTTAGTTGCTAGGGTGCTGTGGGTGGTTGCTATGCACTTGCTATGTAGCTTTTAACAAGGTGCTAGCAGCAGATAATGTGTTTTCAGTAGTTGCTAAGGCGTTCAGAGTAATTTTTTTAATTATTTCCAATGTGGTTTCTATATTGATGACAGTTTCCGCCACTGAATAAAAAATAAAAAAGGTTATTGCGTCTTTTTTATCTCAGTTTTTCAACGTATTTTTTCGCAATCGCAAGTTCTAAAGTCAGAATTGAAAGTTACTGCAAATTTGTTTCCAGGCATTTTATGTTGTCAAACATGCAAAAATTGCAAAAAAGGAAAACACAAACCGCTTACATTAATTATAGAGTAATAGCAATAGCATTTAAACCCCAGCAATCTTAATCTCATGACATTCTGTTTTCATCACATTTTAAATATTATTTTTAATATAAATGTCCTCGCTGCCTCACACCTTATCTCCTTATTCTTACAGATGTTCAGCAAATCACTCTGCAGACAGTGTTTTACAACATTACGACAGCCTCAAGACACATTTACATGTCTCAGACTGCACATACACCATCATCTCAAACAGCAGTGATGGAGTAACCCAATTCTCTTGCCCAAAATACTTCAAAACAGGCCACACAAATCCTTCATGCTTCCCTGAATGTTTAATTTAACCTTTAAGGCAGTGCTATATACATTAAATGCCTGCCCCATGGGATTGAGGGTAATCCCTAAACAAGTCATGCTTGCAGCCAGCTGCTTCTGATTGGATAAAACAATCGTTATCAGGCGAAGAACAACACTTCCCTTATGTATAGTTAATGTGCAAAAAGTATGCATCAGCACATGCCCTTACAGTCATAAAACTATTAATAAAATGAGCTGCATATACGTCATTTGTATCTCTTTTTAACAAGGTTGCAACTTAATGCCTAATAAATGCAGTTTAAATACATAAACTGGGTTTGGATAGAGAAAACAATCCTGAAAACATCAAAAGGATTTACACCGAAAAATGTGTAAAATCAGCCCTAAAATATGTAAAAATCAAACTGTGAGCTGTGGTAAATTTTACAGACCTTTCCTCGAATGAAGGGCATTAACAATACAGGACGATGCCATGAAAACTTCATTCAGAAAATTCCTTTATATTATTACTGAACATTGTGTCCTATGTTTATGGTTGTGTTTCGTACAGAGAAGATTAGAGGGTTTTTTGTCTGGGGCCCCCAGAAGCGTTGGCACCGTTCGTTTTTATTCCACTTAATGGTTTTTCTGACAAAGTCAAAATAATGCTCATTAGTCAAGTAAGTTATAATTACACTCAACTGGTCATTATTGGAAAATAAACCTGGGACAGCAGTAAATTACACAGTTTAGTCATCATTGCACAAAAATAGTGCAATTTTTGTGGAATTAGTATCAAATTCGCACAATTACATTTGTATTTTTTCTTTTTTTTTTAACCAAATGAATTCATACAAAATTGAAAAGCGTTAATCTTCTCATGAATGAGAATCACGTATTTCAGGAGAAAGTGTAGTACGGTGTGTTACAACTACCATTTAGTCCCGTTTGGCAAACATTTACATTTACCAGCCTATTTCCTCCCAGCATTCAAACAGCCTCTTAAGTCAAACACAAAATTTCATGTCAGTCTGGATTCCAGGGCTATAAATGTGTAAAATAATAACTATTCTCCTTCATAAATCTGTAAATTCCTTGTACCCTGTCATGAAACTTACATAAGCCTTTAATAACCTCTCAAAGGCTTTGTGGTTAAAGCATAATTTTACATCAAGATGGCATATTAGGATTTCTTTAGTGCACTTAATGTCAGATTGTTCACCGAAACCGCTAGTTGTCTATTATTGACAGTCCCTCTCAGGCAACACAAGCTCTCGGTTATGCTTAAACCTAGCATTACGATTTATACATAAAGCTAGTGGGATAAGATCATACTGGAGGTGCTGTACACGGCCAGTAGCCGCCTGGTACCGCTTTCCTCCCTGGGACCTCAACGTCTTAACAAAGCGATCATGACGAATATCAACACTCTGTGCTGAGTCTACACTGACCTGAAGAGCTGTGTTCCTCTGTTGTAGGAGTATATCATGGCCCGCTTCAGACCTACGACCAGCTTGATATTTGATATCGGTTCTATTCCAAGAATGGAGACATCGAGACACTGCACGCAAGATGAGAAGTGCGAGGTTTTGACTGAGAACCAGAAAACACATGCTTGGAAGTTTTTACAAATAAACAGATCATTATTATGCACTATTAATATGGTTAAAATGTTAAATAATTAATTATAACAACAATTAAATATTATTAATAATTATATAATAACAATATAAATGCATTTAAATGTAAACACTTTCAATATATATATACTGTGTGTGTTTTAATAAATAATCAGTTAAAAATTGCTGCAGAAAGTGTTTTCTCCACGTGTCTCATAGTCAAATAAATTCCTTCTAAATTCTTGGGTTCGTGTTTTTCTCTTCACAAGGTCAAATATAAAACAGGACTGTTGCTGACAGATCTTCACTCTGATGTTTAAAATAAGACAGCGGGGAAGGTTAAACGTGTCTATCATGACACATCAGGCTTTATATGTTCTGAGAGCAAGTTTAAGACAATGTGCTGACACAGTAATGCCTTTGTCATGTTACAAAAGATGGAAATAACTTTCAAATGCCCTCGTTCTGTTCCAAAGAAGACTGGCATTTACATGAAGTATTCAGCTCATAACAAACTTCTAGCTCGGGTTTGAATGCACACGCTACAAGCCAGCTTGAGTGCAAGTTCGTAAGCAAATCAAGTATTTTACATTCTCACAAAAAGTTAGGACGAACTGGCATGTGTCATCCTCCAAATATTTTCAACATTTTGAAGAAGATCCTGCTTAGCAAGGTATTGCTAGTCAGTGTGCTAACAGCTAGCAACCTAAACCCTAATATTACCACCACAGTTCTATTTAAAGTGCGTCTTTTCTAAACTTAGCGTCATTACTGGCGTTGAACAACAATAACATCATGTTTTTTCTTGATAACACCGTGGTATATTTTGTGAACTACATGATGGGAGAAAGGTACACCTTGTTAGGTATATTAATGCCACTGATGTTTATGTGTGTGTCTGTTTTAATTTTGCTAGGCTACGATTGGATGCACAAGAGTAATTTCTCACCTGGCATTGACTGGACGACTCAGTAAATTCAGATCTGGGTAATAAGCCACTTAATGAGTCTGTAATTAAACCTAGCATACTCGACAAGGCAGAGGAACCTTACTGTTTTAAAAGTACAATCATCTTTAAGTGAACTTTTAAAACCTCAGCCTTGTTGAGTATGCTGGGTTTAAATGCCCAATATCAAAAAAAAAAAATTGTCAAAAGGCTGCTCACTCATCAAAACCCTCTGCAAAGAGTGCTTATGATTCTCTTTCAAATCATATGATGACAATTGATGATGACTACAACCAGTAAGTTAGAAAATGCTGTAAACTAGTACTCAGAATTACCGTCTGAATAGACAAACAATACAGTTGTTGTCTCCTTGTGAACTACAAAAACACAAATTTCTGAAAACAGATGTCATGCGCATATGTATTACTGAATGCCTCTATTAGCCTAGCATGAATACAGCAAATGTAAATGTACCCTAAGGCCAATGTAGTACATTTTGGCAATCCGCATCCACACACCATCCGCATTTTTTATCAGAAGGGCTCACGGACAGCCACACACCCTGTTTGCATGCAGACAATTTCTTGAGATCGGCGTACAACAGTGCATTGCCAGGTAAATGTTGAGACAGCGCAAGTCAACTTTCATGGTACTGCACATGAGTCGAGTTTGTCTGCCTGCACTCATCTGCCACTGAGTGTACTTCGAAAGCATGCGTGGACGCGGTAGTGCGTGAAACCAAACGGAACGTGGAAAGTGAAGTATGCCAAAAATAGTTGGTTTTCACATCAACTGCAGTATGTTAATTAGAATATACTCAAGTCTGAATGAGATTCCATAGCTTAAAGGAGTTTGCTATTGCTTTAAGTACATTTTGCAAATTTAGACTTTGCTAGAAGGCATACAGGCATATATTATTGTCTCGTTTGGAAAAGGCCTGCTTGAAAAGTCTTCAAAATGTCTTCTTTCGAAAAATAACACCAATGCAAGGTTGGAAAGTCGTGGGGGTGAGTATATAATATGTGGTTTTCATGTCTATGCGAGCTATTCCCTTAAGGCTAAACCCGAAAAACAGCGTGAAGCTTTCAAAATGAATAGAGAAAATCTGCATATTTGTTCATTTGTAGCATTTAAAAAGCTTCAGATATCCGTTCCCGCTGTTGGGAATACCACTGGAACTGTTATTGATAACAAATCGTGATTTTGATATCTGTACCACCGCCAGCCAGGTGATCCGAGAGCTGTTGGCTCTTATGCACCCTCTAATGTTGATCCAAATCACTGTGGTGGGTATAGTCAGTCTCTTTGTAGTTGTCTTTATGCTTGTTCTCCCTCCTACCATCTTTTTTCTCCTGCCAGACACCCTCTCTCCATCTCCCCTGCAATATTCTCACCTCCATTTATTTTTACGCCACGGTTTAAGCACCTGTAATTCGAGCCAAGAGACAGCTGCAAGTGCTGCCTTGTCCAAATACGTAGGGCCGGGTAAAATTAGCCAGTGCATGAGACACCAGGGATTCGTGTATTGGTACAACCGAATCCCAAAAATGAATCCTAGATCAGATTTGACGTCACTGTGTGGTGGTAAACATTTGGCAAGAGTTGAAAGTGACTGATTTGAGACCTGTTAGATATGGGAATGGCAAACGGGGGCTCTGTGACCCAGGACCACACAGAGAGAAGAGGGTGTTATGGATGAAAGGCACCTGGTGTCATTTTCCACTGTCTGACATGCACACCACAGGGGGACGACTAGATTACATTATGGGGTGTGGTGGTCCGGTCTTATTTTTTCTTTAAAGAGCAACTTTAAAGCCAAGCTTGACCTCCCAACGTAGCTCCACATATTGACGGCACAACTGCACCGCAAACCTATGACAGACGGATTCTGCCCTCCAGGCATGAAGTAACGTAATCATCTCTGCGGAGAAACTACCTTTATAATTCTACTTAATCTTACGGCACGGCGCCCCCTGGATTATTGGACAATTTGACAAGGTTTGCTTGCCAGAGATGAGTTTCTGGATGAAATTTGTAAATTTTGTTTTCAATTTAGCAGAACAAAAGGATATAGAAATGAGTCTCTGAAACCTCTTTTTGCGTGGAAGCCCAGATATGTCCTTGTCTCGGTTGTTGCAATGCACATTGATCATAACGTTTCTTTTTAATCATTCATGCACAATTGTGATTTAGAAGAATTTGAACTCCCAGAAACACTATGATCTCTTTGATATTTCAATTTTGTCCCCTAAATCAAATCAAATGTAGTTATTTTGCAGAAGGTTTCAACTGTTTTTGCTCAGACAATGAAATCAATGAAATTAAATCAAAGGGGTCCAAGCAAAGGACATTGGGGGTGTCTAATCTTGCTCAAAGAGGTCCACCCTCTTGCATAGTTTGGCACCTGTCAGCTGTTTGGTGGTCCTGAAGACCTTGATTAGCAGGTTTGGGTGTGCTTATATAGGGTTATAGGGAATAAACGGTGGAGTAGGATTGGACACCACTGACTTTTGTTGCAGAAAATAGAAATAAAGGTTTGCAATGAGGGTGAATGAATAAATTTTTCCTATGTCAGCAGCATAGGAACTCTATAATGAATAAAGTCTTTATTTGCATTGTCTTTGTGTACAAAAAGTGTTCTTGTAGCTCTATAAAAATAAAGTTGAATCACTGGGCTGTTAATGCACAATTTGTGTACCAAAGAAAAATTCAGGCATTACGGGTTTGGAACAACATTAATGACTGAATTTCATTTTTGGCTGAAGCCCCAAAACACACTCTACAACAGGGTTTCTCAAATCCTACCCTGGAGGTCCAATGCTCTGCAGAGTTTTGAGAAATCCTGCTCTACACAGTACCAAACACACATACTTGCTATCAATGCAAACTCAACCAATTTTAACAATTGTTGCTTTTTCAAATGGCAAGTTAAGTTCCAACTGGCATTATTGGTAATTTGCAAGACAAACTGTGCTATTGCAGACCAGAAATTTGTAGGATTTGAAGGCTAGTTTGCTAACCTTCAACATTTATAGCTACCTACCTGCCTTATTATACACCAGGTTTTATAGTTGAATCTGTTTAAATCTAAAACTATCTTCTATGAGTACTGAGGTTTTTAACTACCACAGTAACGTAAGAACCATGAAATATGACCATTAGCGCCTAAGTTAGCATACTTGCATAGAGTCTTTTTTTGGCCTGTCTCCTGCATCTCAAGTTTGTCGCCTAACCAAAAGACCCCAATCTCACATCCAGTGTCTCCTCTAGAGTTTCAAAAGAGATCTTAATGTATCAAACTATGTTGAGATTTGACACCGAGACCAAATGATCTCAGCCATGCTTCAAATGGTTACGGCCCTTCGGGCAAACAATATTTGTATTCTACTACTAAATTGAAAGATATCTTCCAAAAGTTTTAGTTGTTTGAACAGAACAGAACTTTCAGTGTCCACACTGCATAAAAACAACCCCTCCTGAACAGACAGCTACTGTCCTCTCTACGCCGAGAGCATGGTGCTGGGGTACCAGCTTGAGAGTTTGTTTAATAATGTCATGTATCACGTGCCACCCATTTCACCTCATCTTTGTGGGCCTGAGAGATAAAGCGGAGTAGCATCTATCATGTTGCAGCTGATGTTTTGAAGCACCCCAAAATGGAAATGTGACCACAAAGTTAATGAGCTTTAAAACTCTTTTAATAGTTACAGTAATCTCACAGCTTTTCACAGACAAGCAAGCTCAGAAAATGGCTCAGTGGGAAATATGTTGTGGAGGATTATGCCCCCCCTCTCTGGCTGGATGAACTGGCCATTCGGTGACCCAGAGGAGGAACAGGAGAGGAATGTTCTAGGAAGGGCTGGATGGGGCAGGAGGGAGTGTGTTTTTATAGTTGGTGTTCTGCTGAAACTGCATACCTGCAGACTCTGTTTATGCTTCTTTGACTGATAGAGGGCACGAACAGATATGTCCAATCTTGCAGGGCAACCAGCAAACATGGTGGCAGCCACAGTCTAGGTTTTCGAAGTAAGAATTTCAAATTTTGCAATAGGTAAATAGGGCATGTCTGTTAAACCCAATACTACATGGCACATCTGTGGCCTAGAGTTTAACATTCAGTCCAGGAATCCTTCACTTTCCTTGTTCCACTTCATCTAGGATATAGTTGAATGTGCAAGCCATTCACAGTACACTCCATTGACCGTGAGCATGTATGTGTATGTGATACAGTACCTAGTGAATCTATAGTTTTTAGGTGTTCAACTGGACAAAGGAGTATACTTTAGACTTAATCCTGTGAATTATTCAAGGTGTCCTATTGTACTAACCTAGTAACTATTCTTACTAACTTTTCCTAGTTGTGTTCTCATTTTCTCAGAATCTAATGAGCAAAGGAAAATAGCTAAATGGTTGAGATGTTCAATTGTGACCAGAGCTGACAAAATGTGTCAGAATGTGCGCAAGCTTATTTTTGAATTAAAGCAAAAAGTGCAAAAAATTGTAGATTTTGAAGTCGATTTTTAGGTTTTTCAAAAAACTTTGTCAAATTAAAACGGGTGTAGCTTAGTAATTTTTTGTCCGATTCCAACAAATCCTACATCATTTTGAAAACAAAAATACAAAATTACTAACTTTTAAAAATGTCCTTATTGTAAGTTATTTTACCAGCACAGGTCACACTTGTTTGTGTTCCATGTGTCAGAGCCCTAAACACCCTTCAACACATTGAGCCTTATATATGGGTTAGCCTGGTTTACATTTGACTATTAGCAATTCATACATATTCATACAAGGTGCCAAATTTGTGCCATTTCGTACTAATTCGTACGACCTCACTCGTACGATTTGTCTAAAATCACGTGATGGGTAGGTTTAGGGGCGGGGTTATGTTTAGGTCATTCATACAAATTCATACGAATTGGCCTCTTGTAAAATACGTACAATTTAGAATAAATCGTGTGAATTCGTACAAGTGAGGTCTTACAAGTGAGGTACAAATTCGTGCGAATTAGCCACCTAGTAAAATATGTAGGAAATGCCGTGAGATCAGGTTGGTCCAGCTCAATTCCTGGAAATTTAATAAACAGTTAAAAAAATCTATACCCATACTAAACAATTTGTAAACCCTTTTTTTGACACAATTTAGTTACATTTAAATGCATCGACTCAGCAGCGGTGCTTATGTGGGTTACATGGGCCTAAATCCAACTTGCAGCATTTCCTGACCCTGTTTCCCCACTCATTCTTGTCACTTTCTCTTGAAATGTAGCTATAAATAAAAGAGCAGGAGAAAAAAAAAATGTGTTTTTTTTATTTAATGTAGTTATTTTTCATCCCCAAGTGCTTGATGGTCCTCTATTTCACCTCAGAGTCGCATGCACTCTGCTCATTAGCTCAAACACAAGAGAAAAAGAGAGCAGGTAAGCTTCTCTAAGCTCTTCAGATGACTGGAACACTCCCAAGTCTCTTTTTCAGTGGTGATTTCCAGCCAAAAAGAGAAAAGCACTCAAAGCGAGTGCCAAATTGGTGGCCCATGAGAGGGCCAAAGCGTGTCAGCTTCACCCCTGCCACTAAGCAAACCCGAGTGTTTTTCCAAAGCTCTAGAAAGTGCAACCTCTGCCTTTGAACTTGTGTCTTGAAGGAAGATGCTTACGATTCCTCAAGGGAAGCTGATCGCAGAGCCCACTCTGCGCTGGGCTGCATGTATGGGGTTTGACTGGATTCATCTACGGCACCGGCCCTGATCTTGCCTGTGGCAGCCAAATTGCTGGCTCTGAGCTCAGTAGTGGAAATTCTGGAGAAAAGCCCACAAGAGACTGTGTGTGAGGACGCTGTGCTCTTTCTCCGGCTGCTGTTTATCTCTCATAGCATGGCATGATGATGTTTCCACAGACATGATTTGCTCCCAGGTTGCCTGAGGAAGGAAAGTGGCAAGGAGGGATAGTCCTTGGCTGGATGGGGACAAGTGGTGCATTGATTTATTTTGTTTGCATGCTTTCTTATTCATATTTTGGGGGAGGGGGGGTTATTATGGGTTGCAGACTACAGGATGGTTGAGCTTGAGGTATATTAGGTCTTTAATAAAAGGTATTTTAAGTGTTAAAATTAAAGTTTCCATAAACATAATATATGTGTGTGCACTGTGTATATTTATTATACATATGTGTGTGAGTGTGTGTACAGTGTATAGTTAATATGAATATATAATGTAAATGTACACATTAAATATTAAATGTTA
>JAUMHQ010000038.1:2018727-2033421 GCA_032361165.1 Enteromius paludinosus | reverse complement strand
ACTCACAGTATGTTATGTCCATGTACTGAACTGTTATTATTCAAACATGCCAAGCTAAATTCAGTTTTCCATTCTATAGCACCTTTAAAACTGTAAAATCTAAAATGTTGATTTTTTTTTTTAGTGTTCTCTAAACATTCTCTATAAACATTACCAACGTACTGCTTGTTAACTTTTAGAGAACATTTCAAAGTAACATTCACATAATGTTTGGCCTAAACGGCCTTTACATTTTCAACACTGAGAAAACATACAGTTCATAACTTGATGAGAATATGAGCAAATCCCAGGGCTCTCAACCAATCCAGTTCAAAGACAGCAACTATTGTACGATTGATGTACAGCGAATTAAATACTTAGGAACACTAACGTGAGGAAAGATTCATCCTCAGAGTGCACATATTAAGATGTTTGTTATCGGCCCGTAATAGCATCTGGATATATGGAGCACTTAACTGAAAAAGGAGCTTTAGGGGAGCATTCGTAAGCCACCTGCACATTGCCAAATTCATTGTCGGAGAACATCTGTGCGTTGAAAACAGAAATAAAAATAATGAGGGAGATTATCTTTCCATTCAAGCCCATACTTTGCTAAAGAGAGTTCATAATTACACTGTCAGGGCAGAGGGCCGCATGTGCTGTTGATAATTTAAAAATGCTTATAGATATATCCTCTGCTTCGTTTTTTTCTGGCCTCAACGGATTTAAATATAAAAAAATAAGGCAGCACAGGAGTACTTTTAATTGCCAATATGAAAGGGCTTATCAGACATTAAAAGCAGCGTACATCATAAGCACACACACACACAAGCACACAAACTCTGCACGTATGAATAGATCAAACCTGGCAACTCATAGCAACATTAATACTGCTAATTAGACTCTGCTTTCAAAAGGCTGAGAGTAGCGTTTCAGGTCTTGGGGTTTAATTATGATCTTGGAGCATACGTGTGTTTTTGTGTGAGTTGAACTATTCGTCTCAAATGAAGTGGAATATTCTCCCCAAGTGCTATGCATCTACCTATCTGCCTTTGTAGGTCTTCACAGCAGGGCATTCTTCCATTACGCTAATGAGTGAGGAAATGAATCGCTTCTAAACAGACCTCACTGCCCCAGGTGAAAACGGGCTTCCTGTATGAGCGGGAAGATCACTGGGCCCTGTGGCGCCACATCTCGCATTGTAACCTAAAAAGGAACATTGAGTCTAATGATTTTGCATTGAAGAACCTCAGCCGTGTCTGTAAAACATGCATTGAAGTATTGATTCGACAAATCAACGTTTCCTTCCGTCAGCTGGCGCACCCAGGTTGTTTGATCATCTGAAACCCGGGAAAATATATTCATTTATTTCCTGTTAGCAGTTTTATTATTACTGTATTTATTGTGTTTTTTCTAAGTCATCACGCATACAAACGGTTAGGAATTTTAACAAAAACTTTTGCAGAGTTTGTGGTTACGGCAAGTAACCACAACCACATAGAAAATAAATATAAGCCCATAATGCCATTGCAATGCCCTGGCAATCTCCTACAGCCATACACAAACCATAAAGAAACTGGCAAACCCTGGCAGACACCTTCTTGTAACTGCATAGCAACTCCCTGGCAACCACCCACACCCACATATCAACTAGACAGAACTGACTCAGAAACCATACTCAGATCCAGCCATATCCCTCTAGCAACACCTTAGAAACTGTCAGTCACTAACAACACCCTAGAAACTGCACAACAACTCCCTGGCAACCACCCACAAATCCATATCCCCAAATCAATCAGACAGAAATACTTTAAGAGTCATCCACAACCCCATAAAAACACCCTGGCAGCCAACAACAATCTCAGATCAACCAGAAATCAACAACCTGTGAACCACCCCAAAACTATGCAACAACAGGCAACCAATCACAATCCACATTTTACAAAAAAAAAAAAAAAAAAACTTAACAACTGCATAGAAACCTGCTGGCAACCACCCACATTCCCAGCAATCCAAAAGAAACACCTCAGCGACAACCCACATTCCCATATATCAGTCAGCTAGAAACACTCTGCAACCATGCAAAGCCAACTATCACTTGGACATAAACACTCTGTCAATAATTCACAACTTCACTGAAACAACATACTGTAGCAACTCCTTAGCAACCACCTACACTCCAGTTAATGATAGAAAGATAGAAACAGATAGAAACACAACCCAACACAACACAGTAGTAACCATATATATAAAGCTCTGGCAACCACATAAAGTATATAAACCCTAGCAACTCCCTGGTAACCACCCACATTCCCATACAGTATATAAATCATATTGAAACGCTCACAAGAACTTCACTCACCACCCTGGCAACCACACACAACCCTATAGCAACTCCATGGTAACCACCCACACTCCCATTTAGCATATCAATCAAATACAAACACTCTGGCAACCTCCCACATCCATCAATCAGATTGAAGCATATAAAGCCTGACAACCACCTACAACTGCAACCGCAAAGCAGCGTTCCGGCAGCATCCAAGGATGATGGCAGGGAGTTTTGCATGGTCCAACACACCTGACATTTTCATGTACTACTGCGAAAATTGAGTTATTTTTACAATATAGGACCTCATTTCTACACCGTGCTTGAAGTTATGCAAGAACATCAGTGCGTGGGATGTCTTTTCTCTCCAGAAACGGGCCTACTGTTCAAGAAACAAAAATATAAATGATGGTTATTGTCTGCAGATGAGATGGTAACTGCAGCACTTTCAGCTGAAGTGTTTGGACCGTCTACTGCATTCAAAGCAAGGAATGCATGCAGTAGTTTCAAAAGGACATCATATATCGATCTCGTTCTGTGCGGGCTCGTTGTGTCTGGCTGAGTTTAGAATGACACAAGTATGTCTCTTCAGCGAGGATACTTGGCCGCTTGAGTTGACGCTTTGATGAAGCATTATGCCTTTTGAAAATAATCCTTGGAAATCATTGCTACAGTGAATGATGAAATAACAACAATAACAACACATTACAGTTCAATTGAACTTAAAGAGGCCACGCGTCAACCACTCCAAACCGTAAAACAGATTGTGCCTTGAAATTTTTAAGGCTTGGTAATGAGATTCTGGCATATAATAACCCTCGTCTTATCCTTTTTACAGCTTCTGAGAAGACAGGAACAATAGAGAAGGAATGACAGAAGGTCATGTTCAATGACTTGCCGGTGTGCGCAGTGACTAAATGTCTCTACTGCCCCTCTTTGTTCCAGCGTTCAGCAAGTTCTCTGCACCCCTACAGGCACAAAAAGGGAGTGGGTGGACATTACCGATAAAAAGCAATTAATACCTGCAGTCCATAATAAGAAGATATGACAAAGTAAGAGAACTTTTACAGAAGCCTAAACAAAAGACTAGTGTAGGAGGGCTCAATCTCTTTTAGCATCACCACACAAAGGGAATGGACTCCGGTTGAACGCTAGAATAGAATAGAATAGAATAGAATAGAATAGAATAGAATAGAATAGAATAGAATAGAATAGAATAGAACAGTCATATTTTTGGAAAACTGTAGAGAAAGAAGAGGTGTCTCATTTCAAGAATCGTCAGAGGTTCGGCGGTAATAAATTAGCCAGAAATGAGATGTTTGATGTATGGGCTTTCTGGAACTCCTACGCAAGAGAAAAAGTCAAGAGAATTAATATGATCCCGTTTTTCATCATGTACTTTACCTTATGCTAAGTATGTTTCTCATCCACTTCTTTAATGTTTTATTTTTTATGAGGCATGAGGTTTGCCAATACTGATATCGTTCTAAAAATGTAAATTTAATAAATATAAGTAAATAAGTAAATTCCTTTCAAAGTGTGTAACATGTGCTTTTGTGAATTTGACTGTAAGTTAGTAACCAGAAATT
This sequence comes from Enteromius paludinosus, assembly GCA_032361165.1. Classification (NCBI taxonomy): domain Eukaryota; kingdom Metazoa; phylum Chordata; class Actinopteri; order Cypriniformes; family Cyprinidae; genus Enteromius; species Enteromius paludinosus. The sequence continues at coordinate 2,029,524 of JAUMHQ010000038.1, read as the reverse complement.
GTGTTTGAGACGGTCAACCCTGTTACTTGCTAGAGCTAGTTTGAACTGGTTTAAGCTGGTTCTGAACAGAAACTAGTTGCTTAGGACCGGCACATGAACAGCTAATGACCAGCTTGAACCAGTTTAAACCAGCAGCCATGCTTCAAAACATACCTAAGCAGCATATACTGTTCTTTTTTCTTTTATTTTCTCAACAGGGCAGGATAGGATGACCAGTCTCAATACAACTCTTTTATCCCCATAACTCATTGTCAATAATGCATCCATTTAAATTTGATGACAGGTGGGCACCCTACCAAGCTGACACACCTTTAATTATGCAGAACTTTAAGGCTTAATATAATTTAAGCGGATGAGTCGTAATAAAAAAATCACTTGCCCTCACAATTGTCATGAAGGGCAAATTTAGATAAGCTATAAAGATCAAATTCCCTTTTTTTTTACCAGGCTATAAGCAAATTCTATTCTGCTGTAAATTTGCCATTTTAACATGGGGAGTCTATGGGACTGGCTTCTAGCTGGCTTTTTAATTTTAGTCGCCTCCATGTTAGTTTCACGATAAGTGCTTCCAAAGAGTTTTAGGCACTCTAGTAAGCTAAAACACATCCAGACACACTAGCAAACATATGCTATACGCTAAAAGCCACCCGAAGTTTGTTTGAAACAGTATAGCAACATGTTAGGTGTTCTGACAGGTTTTCAACACTTCTGTAATATGCCTATCTCTAATATTGTGGTATGTATGTATTTATGGCTCAGATCTCTACTTCGGTATATATCTATAATCATCCACCGGTGTTCTTAATTATAATGTAGTCAAACTTAATTATGAGCAATAGTAATATTGATACTTGCGTTAGCATCTTATTTAAGAAGAAGAATTAGCATGAAAAGCAGTGCCATTTGCCTCTTGAAATTTGTCCTTGTGCCCATCTGGCACAAGCCCCCGTTACCCATCAGCCCTGTGAGACCAAGGATCCAGCCTGAGCAATTCAACCTGCCATAAGTTGTGGATAAATATCAGTTGGAGGTTAAAAAAGAGCTCCCTTATCCATAAGTCAGGCCCACCAGATCACATCTATCCTGCAAACGGCTTTGTTTGTGACCAACTTGAGATTCACGTCTCAGTCGGGCCTGCATTGTGCCTGACCCGTGGCCCATTGGGATCTGCAGTTTGTTTGGCCGCTGTCCAATCACTATGTCCTATCCATGACCTCATTGGGACCGTGAGATGATACATCACACTCGCTCTCCAGTGCTGATTCAGGCTCTCCGTCTTGAAAGATCCAAAAACAAATGGCTGCGTATTAAATTTGGATGACCTCTTTGGGATTGTCCATTTTAGTTTATTTTTTATTTTCCCTTGCTCGACCCTAATATCAGCAAAAAAGTATTTTCCAAAAGATCCTCAAAACCCTGTCTGGCAGCTGATGTCGCTTTTTTTTTAATGGCGGTCTGCCAGCGTATACATTAAGGCACGTACAAATCAGACAGACCCTGCAGTTGTCAGAAGCAATCTCTGTCTACAGCTGATGGGATCTGAAGTAGGCAGAGCGAGGACACTGTCTTTCTTGGTCTGTTGCAGAAGTGTGGGAACAGCCATTTTCAATGGAAGCTAATTACTTAAACTATTAACCTTTCTGAACACCGAGTGAACAGGGTAAAGCAAGAACCTAGAAGTTAAATTGGAAGAAGAAACAAACGCCCAAGATCTGACGACTTAAGAAAAAGTGTGGGCCGGTGATGTAGGTGTACCATAAAGCTGGTCATAAAACAGTTTGAATCTCACGTGGATATGTTGTAATTTCAAGAAATTCAGAAGGAGGAAAGGATGAGCAGTTTCTAGTGGGAGGTTTGTGGGAAAAGCAGGGCCCATTACGGTCTCATGGTAGTAATTATAGTAAGTCTGTTTATGGTGTGTCCAGATGGCTTCTCCTGTAATGTTTCTAAAGTTTAACTTTTCAGTTAAAATCTGTCGCTGCTTGGGAGTGCCAGATTTGGAAGTGTATCATCTCGTTTGAATTGTTTCTATTCGACGGGCCTGGGTAGTGTTTCTACTCGAACGATGCAGACGCCATCATTTACGGATTTTCAAACAGGTGTGAAGCACCTTCCCTCATTACCTGGCTCTTTTAGAAAGTGCAGGTGTTACACAAAGGCGTGACTGCATGTAATAATTGCATTTATTCTGCTTGGGATGACTGCCCTTATTCACAAGAATGTGTTTAATCCAGTGAAAAGCCAGACGGTCTGTGAGTTGTTTCACTAAATGGATGCTGCAGACTGAGGAATAACAGGTGTACAAAATATCTTTGGCTCTTTGAAATACAGCCGAGCGAGAAGAGGGAATAGCTGGAGACCAAATGCTAGAACATTGCTTGATAATTACTGGAGGTATGCCAGAAACACAGTCAACTGAACACTGGTTTTCTTCTGGTATCAACGTCCGTCTGGGATGATCCAATCACAGTGTGCAAACAGGTTACGAATCTTTCAACAGGTCTTGAGAACACTGGAAGGGTTCAAGTCAGGAGTGCAAATGGTCACATATGGAGTGAAGTTCACTACATATGCAACCATGAATTGTTTCCTTTTTTAATAGTCCAAGAAAACCAGTCTCCTCTTGGCTTTTATTGGCTTGAATTATATATTTTATGAAACTATGATAATAGCTGGGTGTGGCGGGTACAAGTCATAACTTTTATAAAGAATACCTCTTTGGTTTTGAGACTTTAATCATTGAAACTTTACACATCTCCTTTATGCACCAAGAGCTTCTAAGACCCTAAAAAGAATTTGAAATCACATCCAAATTTGACAAACTAATTTGTTCTAGAGATTTCAGTGTTTCCACAGTTTGAGAAACTGCACTCGTTTCACCTACATGAAGTCATTTCCAAGATGGGTGACAAGTGAACTGACCAGCTTTAGAGGGACCTTCTCCTCCCCTCTTCAAAGTGGTCACTGGAGACACATTCGAGACGAATGTTAATGCCAGATATAAACAGCAATCTGGCTTGGTTGGCCAGTTGCATAAACTTAGCCTCCATATTTTTTGGATTCAGCTTAGCCTAATCTACATTTTTATTTAACTGAATCAAAAAAAAAGCTATGACCAGTCTTAAAGAAAAATGTAGCTGACTAACTTTTAAGACCAGTCTTAACCCTTTTATCCAACCGGCCCCAGATCACCCAATGTGGGTGTTACCACCAGGTGTAAAGGCGGCTATGAGTCCTCAGACATGGGCTTTTGGTCCAAACAGTCATATAATAGACTGTGATGACATAGAGAACCGCTTAATAAAGTACTGGTCCTTTTCACAAGAGAAAACAAAAACTGATGTCCTTTCTGCTTGAAGATTGGAATGCTCCTAAGCACTACTTTGGGGATCGTTAACACACATAGTTCTGCTGACATTTTCCCTGGTTTACCCGACTTTCCTCCTGCACTCTACCACTACCAAAAATCACCTCAGTTCAGAGGACTTTGGCAAATTATACCAAAACTTCCAATATTTGGAAGAATGTCAATATACCATTGGAGCCACCGTAGAGACCATAGACCCTCTCTTCCTACATACCTGCAGCGCTGTAATGGCTTGTGACAGCTGGCACGGCGCAGTTCAATATGATGATGTTTGGGACTAAACGCCATCCCTGGGATGCTGCAGTGTGCAAGAACAAAATATTCATGGCATGTCAACCATTTGTCGTTCCATCAAGAACTATGGGGAGGTAGTCTACAGTGTCCCCAGCAAAAGATGACTGCCAAAGTAAGATTCGAGAAATGAGTACTGGAACTACATTTGGTGTGTCTAAAAGTGCATAGCAGTGCTTGAAAGGCAGCAAAAGACTTAGATTGGATAGAAAAAGAAAGCTAATCAGTATGCAAATATCACTGTGTTTTGAATGAATGCAAGTTAAACTTGTATATTGTCCCCGTTGAAAAAAGGAAAAACGCATATGCTGGTTACCCTGATAGCACACTTACATCAAGGAGATGTCTATTTGACGTATGCATTTGCACCTAAAATGCTGGTTTCAGAAGCTGTAGAGATTATTAGCATGCCGCTAAGTTCATAGCGCAAAACCATAAAAACAAAAAGCATAAAAATACATACAATAGATCACAGATACAGCATGAAACTATCCATTTGTACTCGCATTAAGATATATTTATCAATATTCTTCACTACGGTGGCAAAAAAATCTGTATGCAGCTCAGAGTTAGCGCAGTTCGCTAACAGTTAGCTGTCTTAATAAGTATGCAAATTATATGGCGTGCAACTGCTGTTAGTGTTGTTGTTGTTGCCACCTAAAATGCCTTTTTCTGTTCAAAAGTGTGTAACTTTAACACTAAATGTATGCCAACTCTTGAGTTGCTAAAACATTTGAATTAGCGGTTGAAAGCTCGCGCACAGTATATGTTTGAAGACAAAAGCGCTCTAAAATTCATACTAATTTGAACTGCATAGTTAGGTGAATCAAGCGTGAGGAACTGCAAGACAAAGATATGCTAAAATTGGTAGCTGGCTTTCTGTCTGTCTGTATCCTATAATGAGCACCACAAAACAGGCCCGGGCAGGCCAGGTGCATCGTCACTCTCACTTAAACTATAATGCGCAAACCAAATCTCAGATGAATGTTACCAAGATTCACCCTGAAAAGCTTACAAAAATGCGGGAAGGGTTTGTGGATTTGCATGCTAAATGCAGACTCTGCAAAGTTCATCCTGGGTAAGATTTCTGCTTGTTCAAGCTTCCATTAAAAATGCATTCTTGAACTTCAAGCTGGGTGAGAATTCGAAATTGTCTGAAGGAAGAGTATACTGTAGCTCATAGATGAACGTGTGTGCGCTCCCGTTTAAACACTCAAAAGCTGATTTATCAAACAAAAAAAAAACCTTGACTCTGTAATTAATCCAGTACTGGATTGCTTAAGCACATCAAAGCACACCTCGTCAAGCTATGTATCGCTTATGCTACTTCAAAGCAAAGGTATACAACAGTTACATATGTGCTCCATGATTAATAATATTTTTATTTATTTTTTTTTACTTCAGCGCTTTCACTCTTCTTAAAAAGTTAGAGAAGATGAAAGACTGGCTTTAATGAAGCAGTAACTGAATTTTGCACTATACTGTATATTTGCACGGAATAGCCTTTTGAGACATATTTTTACATAGTAAAGGTCAAAATATATACCATTTTCAGTCTAATAGACTTCATACAGATGTCTCAGAAATCACAGCGTTTAAGGACTCCTTACATCTAAAATCCTACCTATACAGCTTGTATTTATAGAACTTTACTATTTTTTGCCCTAGACCAGGAATTAGTATGTTGTCAATAGTCTGAGCCCTAAAAGGTGTTACAAAAGCGCCTCCTCCTGTACATGAAGTGAATTACATCTCATCATTTGTTGAATGATGTATTCATAAATGAATGGTACTCAACCTACAAGCACTTAAGCCATATATATATATATTCATTAAATAAAATTAGATTTTTTTATTACTAAGTTCTAAGTATCCAAATACTGTAATAATCGTTTTATTTACCAAAATCGATTTATCCAATGCACTGAAATCCACACATTTTGTTATGTTATAGATCTGTATATATATATTTACACTCTGGCCAACCACTAAATATCCAGTCTTATCCACTTCTGTTTTTTTTTAACAAAACATATTTTTGGAGAATATTGTGCATCTGTATTAATGCTCTGGTGTTCTTCAATGCCTAAAATGATCAAGAGTGCCAATTCGTGTAATTTCTGTGCTACTTTAGAAAATGTCAAATATTAAATGACCCATTTCTAAAGGTTACCTTAAATGCGTGTTTCCTTCAGCTTTGTGAAGTTCATTTATAATTGATTACAGATGGTTATCAGTTACATTCTCTTCCCGCGGCCAGAATGAACGCAACTGTCACATCTGCCACGAAATCTTGGGATTAAGATCCTTGAGCAAACATAATGAGCAAGACGTCAGTCAAACTTCAACAGAAAACAAGCAGCATAGATCAATGCAATCATTTTCAACCACGGTCTGCATTTATAACAGGTACGAGAGAGCGCGCTTGAAAAATAGACTATTGATTTGGTGTCGGCCTAATACATCCTTCGGCTTATGAAAGTAAGCAGAAGACAACTTTTTCTGAATTCCAGGGGTCTCCCAAACCCTTTAGGCAGATCACAGAAAGCTCTCAAAGCTGTAATGACCTGCTCTTTGTATGACGCTTTCATGGTTTCCCAAATAGAGCTGCAAGGTTTTACTCGCTGACAGTTTATTTGAGCGAGAGCGAGTGAAATCTGCTCTTGGGTCTCGATCCGCTCCAAAAGGACCTTCTTCTTGTCAATATTCCTGTCTCTGTAAATTACGAAGCTGAAGTCCTATTTCGCTGAAGTCTTCTTTTCAACACAGAGAAGGCTAAACTTTATTCTAAAAAAAGAAGAAGAAAAGCGAAGCGTTTGGATTAAGATGTAGACTTACAGCACATGACCATGGTGTTTAATCTTGCATTATGAGGGGCTTTGATTCATCAAAACAAAAGAGGTGTAGGTGTAGATGTAGGTCATGGTTTTGTGGACTTGTGGATTTACAAAAAAACATTTCAGGATTCAACACTGCATCAACAACTGATGAACACATTTTTATTTTGAATTATTTAACTACATGTTCATCTCATCCTCTTTCACCAAATATAACTATACTTTAAGTACCCCTGTGCTTTTATAATGAATATTTTAATAATTAAATATCACATTTGCATGTTCATAATGGTCATATGACATGCAAATAAACATCTATATATATATATATACGGGTGATTTTATAATTGTGGGTACATTTGGTGTCTGATATGATCAAACTGAGGTAGAGTAACAGTGCTGAAAATAGTGTAACAGATCTGACATTTGTATTAAATTATTTCTTTAAAACCTCCACTTACTGGCATAAATGCTAAGAACACATGACACTAATAAAAACATGATTAAAAAAGAGCTTTAAATAATCCAGTGTGAGATCAGTAATGCATTCTGTTTTCCTTTTGATATTGTGGTAACAGAGTTGACATTCAACAAATTAAGTTTTTAGATTCAATTATTTTCTCAGAGAGACCACAGATACTTTTCAGTGCTTCGGATCTTATCAGTGAGTGAAAGTGACATCATTTCCTGTATCTCACACAATTCTGAGAGATAATTACACCAATTTAAAGGCAAAATATGGTATAGTAAAGGGTACCTTAAGCTTCAAAAAGCGACGCCAAAGGGTCCTGAACAAGCGTCAGTATGTGACGAGTTGGGGTGAGACTGTGTCGATAAAATATATAACCATTTGAAAAAAAAAAGCAGAAAAAACACCAAACGTAGTAGTAAGCAGGGGCGGACTTACCCACTAGACTGCTTTGGGCCCCCACAAACGCATTAACACAGATATGTTGCTTCTCTAAGGCCCGTTTACACTAATCCGGCGTTCTCCACCCTTGAAAACGGACACTTTTTGAAAAAGGATTATTTTCATTTGGCGCCTAATTTTACATCCAAGCCCAGCTATTGTCATTATATGTGCACACAGAGAAGAGAAAATGTGGCCTGATCAGGTTTGTGTCATTAAATATAATAAGAATTTAGTCTACGTCTTGCATCTCAACTGTCAATCAATTGCTATATTGTGGTCTACAACAGTGGTTTTCAATCCTGTTCCTCGGGACGCACTGCTCTGCACATTTTGCGTGTCTCCCTAATCTGACATACTCGTTTGAGTTCATGGAGCGCTTTCTTCTCTTCAATGAGCTGATGACCTGAATCAGGTGTTTGAATTAGGGAGACATACAATATGTGCAGAGCTGTGGGTCCCCAGGAACATGTTTGAAAACCACTTGTCTACAACATAAAAAGAATAAAAGTGTCTGCGAATTGAATACATTTTAATGAAAGAATCCCATAATAATAGGAAAAATGTAGAAACGCTGGACAACTATGTGGCACCAATGTGCAGCAGCCTCTCGAAATGCTTTAATGTCTTACAATTTGATCTATTCATGCATATAATGTCTGAGGATACAGTAGTAACCATCTCCATATAGTGGTATTCTGAACACCTTTTGCCTTTCATCAAACACATGGTGTTTTACTTTACCTGTCCACAGACTCCAGAGCAATTTCAGAGGAGTCCTCCCATTCATATTTCAAAAACCTCCTCTTGCTGACTTACAATCGGTTTAAATAAGATCTCACTTTCTAAAGCGGCACAATTATTCGTAACACCTGCACCGTGCCGCTGCGCTGACAGAGACTCCTCATCTTTAATTATTTCTAGCAAATGGACTAAATCTGCCCGCTTTTTTGCTAACACTCAGTATATTTCAAACCGCCCTTGCCTTAAACGTTATCGGGAGAAACCATGTGACCAGCAGCTTTCAGAAAGTAGGATTCCTGACTTCAAAAGTAATTTATTAGAGCTGGATGCCAGATCATTTCAACTCCGAGGCCTATAATTAATTGCGACTTGTCACATCCTGCAATTACATAGAATAACAATGCATCTTAAGCAAAGGTCACTCTCATTATCCGTAACGGCTGGGAACGCTGGATATCTGCACCCCAGCGAAATACAAACCCACCTAAGCAACAGGGTGGACGTCTGACTATACATAGCTGCTTAATGAACAAAAACTACTACCAACACTGAGGAAAAAACTGCACACCTCACATCAAGTGACAATATTTCACTCCATACAGTATGAGTGGTGGTTTGTTTGTTTTACTTATTTATAGTTATATAAAGATGAGTGTCCATAAATCATACATCAACTCTGTTACCAGGTTATTTCACCTTTAAATTGGTGGAATCATCTCCCGGAATTGTATAAGTTACAGGGAATGATGTAACTTTCACTTTTCACTAAAACATATCTGTGCTCTCTATGGGAAAATATTTTATTATATTACACCAAGAGTCATTTTTAGGACTCTGTTACCACAATATGAAAAGGAAAACAGAATTTATTACTGATCTCAAATTGAGTTATCTAAAGTTTTGGGTTTTTTTAATCATCTATCATGTTTTCATTAGTGTCGTGTTTTTGATGTTGGAGTTAAAAAAATAAAGTACAAAAAAAGTCAGTTCTGTTACACTATTGTCAGCACTGTTACTCTACCTCAGTAACAGTTTGACGGTAACAGACACCAAATGTACCCGCAATTATAGAATCACCCATATATATAATTAATATATAAACATACCCTACTTTTAAAATAGATGCATGCTTGTGTATTTATATATACACAATACATATGCACAGTACACATGCAAACTTGTATTAGTCATTTGACAGCACTAAGTAGTTTCTATACCAGAAATCGCATAACAAAAAAAATATCTTTACACTTTTTATAGCTCAAATGAAACCCATTTTGAAAGGGAAAAAAAGAAATTAAGCCATTTAAAAAACTAAGAAACTTCACATTTCAGCTTTAAACCCACTGGAATGTCTTGATAGACTTTTTTTTTTTTGTTTGTTCGAATCAAGGAGCGAATCAAATTGCCTTTGCCAACTGACAGCAATGTCCCACTTGATGTCAATAAAGCTTAACTACCCGAAACATTCCTTTACATCAGACCGAACTACAGAAATGTTGACGATGAGTATGTTTACTCAGCAGAAGGCAACGCCACACGACAGATGAGAACATATGCCAGCGCTACAGTCCTGCGCCGGCGGATGCCTCTTCGCTGTAAGGTCTGTTAGGACTCGTTTTACAGGAGATAATCAACACCTGCTTGTGTGATAATGAAGCTCCTCTCTGATGGAAAAACTGGTGTTATGTAACAGGCCTCAGTGAGGTCAGAACAATGGACGCGGGGATTGGATGTAATTTGTGGCCTGACCTTCGCTGTCTTGAGGGATGAAGTGATTTTACTTGAGAGGTGTGAGCATCACACAAGCTGACGTTCTTGCTCCAGTAAGATCATAATAATAACTTGCTAAAAAACATTTCATGTCAATGATTCTCAATGATGGTGACATTCATAATAATGATTATGACATTTCTGGTCGTAATGATTCTAAGTATAAGTCTTAAGCCCCGTTTGAACCAAGCCCCATAACTTACGATAACTATATTTTCGTCCACACCAGCAAATTATATCGTCTGTTTATTATAAGCTCAAGTGCATCGGCTGCTTTAAATTCTCAAGCGTGTGATAGCAGGACTGATTCTGATTGGTTGAAAATAATTCATCAGTTAAAAGTAAAACCTTCTGAAAATGATTCCCAACGATCTCGTTTCTCTGTCCTTTATCGTTATAGTTGTGGTGTGGACTCTGTTATTCTTTAATATTGAGAACAAATTATAGAGCTATATCTTTATCATTATCTTTATAGTTATTGTGCTTGGTGTGAACGGCCTTTAGGCTAGGAAGAGCAAAATTGTATAACTTCATACATTTTTTTATTAATAATTAATAATTTTTTTACTCAAATTTAGTGGTTTTATTTCGTCAGCTGAACAATCAACAACATAATATGGAAGTCAATGGCTGCCAGCAGCTGTTTGGTTACCCACACTCTACAAAACAACAATTTTCAGCAGAAGAAAGAACCTCATACAGATTTGGAGAACTAGGCCTAAGTGATAAAATGTTTGCTAAATGTCAAAAATGATTTTAAATTGTTTGAGTCACCATTGACTTCCATAGTATTTTTTTTTCTTCTACTATGGAAGTCAATGGTGACCCAATGCAGCCTGGTCACAAACTTCTTCAATATATCTTACTTTGTGTTC
>JAUMHQ010000038.1:1981974-1994469 GCA_032361165.1 Enteromius paludinosus | reverse complement strand
ACTGTTACTTTTAATATATAAATGTTTTTATTTATGTACATACATTTATGTTATGTATATACATTTATATACATATTTAATTTTAAATGCATGTAATATATAAACAATATTTTTCTAAAATATCTGCTGTTTGTGTGCATTTATATATACATAATAAATAAATAAATAAATAAATAAATAAATTTTTTGGATAGAATTAATCGTTTCACAGCACTAAATATAATTCAGATTTATTGTTAATACATTTTTGTTTACGTATTTACAAATAAATAAATAAATATATTTATATATAATATAGTAAATTATTTATAATATATAATGTAAATGTTTTAAACATAATATTACAATGTTTTACTAATTAGAAATTATTTTAATAGTTATTTTGTAATGCCACGTTTTAGTATTATATAGCATAGTCTTCAATGTATATTAATATTGAAATATATTTACAAACTTGTTTACGAAGTCGTTTTGTTTGTAATGCCACGTTTCAGTATCATTGATTGAACTTTTTTTGCGTCAAATGCAAAATCTCTTTAATTCAGTTGTTTTAACCGAGCCCAAGGAACCTCAGTGAAAGAGTTAATCTCACGGTGTGTGAGTATGTAAATGGTGAAGTAACATGCAGATCTCCGCGGTGTCGCAACACAGGAAGTGGTGTGAGGAAGTTAGTTTTTCCGGGGCACTTGTTCTTACTCGTGAGGGAAGTCATGAAGACTCTGAGCTTTAACGCTGATGGAGGTCAAACAGTGATTATCAGCACAATCACAGTATCAATGGTGTAAAGTGTTTCTCCAGTAAATCATCACCAGATCCATGTGTTAGGATGTTCTGTAACATCCTTATTTTTCTGAGCGCACTTCCCCACCGAAGGGATTTTTGTGTGTTTTGTCATGGTTTTGTAACTCTGACCCTTCGGTCTTTTACACACGGTGTGTAATAATGCATCACAGATTACGGATGTGTTCTGATTTCCACACAGATCCCTGTGAAGTGGACTTAACAGGGTATTTTGATTGTCTTAAGGGGCTTTTTCCACTAAAATAAAGGGGTTATGATGTGATTTAACAGAGGACTGATTCCTGAAGCTGACAGAGCAGTCTATGCTGGCTGTGCACAGAGACTAGAAAGAGAGGAAGAACAGTCTGCTGCTGACCACTCACAACCTTTAAGATAGTGAGCTTTTCTTATTAAAACTATTCAGACGTGAGTTTTGAGCAGTGAAGGGTAGTGCTTGTTGTGTGTTGTTTCTCCGATCAGACATGCTGTTATGTTTACGAGGCGTGATGCAGCACCACGTCACAAGTCATGATCATCAGTAATTATGTCTCCACTGGATCATCATCAAATGCCTGCTTTCTAATGTGTTCTATTGTTTTGGTGTTGTTGCGTGGGGAGACAACCTAGCAACTCTGTGTTTTCTCCGCAAAACCCACCCATTGCATTTCAGGGGGATTCCTAGAAAAAAGTACTTTCTCGGTTGGGTTAAAATACACATTTTTTCCCCTGATAAGTCACATTCCAGAGGCTAAACACCATGTTATTGGGGTCCCTTCAACCCAACGCCCTCAGAAAGAGCGTGAAAACTCTGGACTTGGCAACACTGACACAGCATCACAATCATTTCATGTAGTTTCAAGAAAACAGCATTTTTTAGTCAGTAAGGTTTTTTTTTTTGACATTGTAGCGACATTATATGACATAAAAAATGAACACGTGATGAAATGTTAAAATGTCTTTTAATGTGGCTAGTTCCCCAAGGTAACGTTTTGTTTTCATTTATTTTAACATAAAAACGAAAATAACGAAACTCCAGATGTAGAGATTAAACTAATTAAATAGTACGTGTTTTGTAAAAATACCCCAAATAATATTTTTAATTAATATATAAAAAAATATATATAATGTGTAACTTTCTGAGGAACACATAAGATACTTTGAAAACTAAAAAATATTTACTTTAGTCATATAGTCTTAATTACATAAATAATTAATTAAATAATTTAGTCGTATATATATATATATTGTCTTCCGAATAACTTCTTTATGGAAGAGATGCTGCTTCTCAAGGGTTTTCGGTTGTTTTGTGTGTGTTTTTGTAGATATTTCTGAATTAAAACGGCAGATGCGGTGTTGAAAAGCGGCTTCTTTCAGACGAGGTTTAAGTGAGACGTGATGAAAGATTCTGGGAAGATGCTAAATCTCACCGAATGTGGAGAAGGATGTGTTATGTGGTGTTTATTTGAGATGAAAATAATAATGTTCTTAATGGATTGTAATATAAACCGCAGAAGAGATTCTGTTGTTTCCTGTGAAGATGGGCGGCAGCTCTCAGTTTGTGAGGTGTGTCACCTTAAACTGACTTTGTGGTTATAAACAGGGATAAATGACTCTCTTAAATGAAGAAAAAAAAACAGCAACAGATGGTAATATTGTGTTACTTAGATGATTGCTTTTTATTTTAAAATCAAGCTTGCTTTTTTATATAATTTATTTTTATTATTTCATGACTTTTGTTTTCTATTTTATTATGTTTTTCATAGCATACTTTATCATTTAATTTTTTATTATTTTTATTTTAAATTTTTTTATATTAATAATTAATAATAATTAATAATCATTGTATTTTTTAAATTGTTATCTTTTTTATTTTTTTAATTTTAGCATTTTTAATTTTTAAATGTTTTTATGTTATTTGTTTTGTTTCATGACATAAATTTTCATTTCATTTATTATATTACCTTTATTTTCTGTTTTTTTATTGTATTTATTTTTTAATATAATTTTTAATATATGTTTAATATAATTTTTTATTTCATGACATTCATTTCATTTTACATAAAAGAATATACTGTACTATCATACAGTCTGTCACATTCCCAAAACCATAGTTAAATCGTTTAAGCGTAGATTAAAGAAGTGCTGTATTTCAGACGAGTTTTTAAATGATTTTCCGGCTGTGTTTGACCATAATTACAGCGTTTGCCTCAGTCACATGCTCTGTTGACCCTCTTCTGGAGATTTTGGGTTTTCAGTTTCAGAACTGTTGATGTGAGTATATGCAGATGACCAAATATTACAAGGTAAAGTCAACCTGAAATCCAAACTCAGCCTATTTACTTTAATAATACACCACTATGATTTATTGGTGCGTTTTATATTTTGATGTCAACATCAGTCTCTAGACAAGATTTTTTTTTTTTTTTAAATCATCCAATCAGTTTAATCAAAACCCACCGTTCATTTGGCTTTGAATATCATGTGTCAGTCTGAATAATCAGATGATGAAAGCATCAGGGTTATTGTCTTTGACCACAGAGCATCGTCTCATCTTCCTCTGGTATGAAGTGTGTAAGAGATGCTCTGTGTTTGCAAACTTCTCCTCAGCTTGTTCATTTTTTTTCCTGCGTAAATGTACACACAGCACCTCATATTGACTTTTATATAGAATTGTGGCAAGGCACAGATCTGACCATGGTTACAAAACTGCACTTAAGGTTCCTTAGAGCACAGTGGCCTCCATAATCCTTAAATGGAAGACGTTTGAGAAGACCAGAACCCTTCCTAGAGCTGGCCTTCCGGCCAAACTGAGCTATCGGGGGAGAAGAGCCTTGGTGAGAGAGGTGAAGAGGAACCCAAAGATCACTGTGACTGAGCTCCAGAGATGCAGTCGGGAGATGGGAGAGAGTTGTAGAAAGTCACCCATCACTGCAGTCCTCCACCAGTCGGGGCTTTATGGCAGAGTGACCCGACGGAAGCCTCTCCTCAGTGCAAGACACATGAAAGCCTGCATGGAGTTTGCTAAAAAACACCTGAAGGACTCCAAGATGGTGAGAAATAAGATCCTCTGGTCTGATGAGACCAAGACAGAACTTTTTGGCCTTTATTCTAAGCGGTATGTGTGGAGAAAACCAGGCACCAAAACCTTCTCCAGAGTGCTCAGGACCTCAGACTGGGCCGAAGGTTTACCTTCCAACGAGATAATGACCCTAAGCACACAGCTAAAATAACCAAGGAGTGGGTTCAAAACAACTCCGTGATTGTTCTTATACGGCCCAGCCAGAGCCCTGACTTAAACCCAATCGAGCATCTCTGGAGAGACATATAAATGGCTGTCTGCCAACGTTTATCATCCGACCTGACAGAACTGGAGAGGATCTACAAGGAGGAATGGCAGAGGATCCCCAAATCCAGGTGTGAAAAATACCAAGAGACTCATGGATGTGTTCGATCAAAAGGTGCTTCTACTAAATACTGAGCAAAGGGTCTGAATACTTACGACCATGTGATTTTTCAGTTTTTCTTTTTTTAATAAATCTGCAAAAATGTCAATAATTCTGTTTTATTTCTTTCAGTATGGGGTGCTGTGTGTACATTAATGAGGGGAAACATGAACTCACAACATATTGAACAAGAAGTGTATAGTTCTACTATTGGATTCAATCATTGGTAAAAGAGAGAAAAAAAAATTATTAATAATAATAATAATAGTAATAATAATAAACAATTTAGCTAGTTAATTGCCAATGAAAAACATTCAGAAACTCTGCACACAAAGAAAAGAAGAAAAAAACTCAGAAAGGTGTGAAGATAAATAGCTTAAGCCCATTAATCATGCAGATGGTATCAGACTAAAGGATGTTGAGGTGTTTTACAGGATGGTAATTGTTGACAGGATTATGGGAGAACATCACCTGGCTGTAGTGTGTGTGTGTGTGTGTGTGTGTGTGACTCAGGTAACAAGTACAGCAAAGCATGCTTATAGATGATAAGATCTCTCAATCTCAGCTAGTGTCTGAGCATCATTACTAACACACACACACACACACATTCGTCTGTGCCCCCGCTGGGAGAACATTAGACTGAGCTCTGTTGCGTGACGGCTTCCTCTGCTCCTCTTCATTAGATCAGCATCCCCTGACTCGCTCAGCGGAGCCCATAAATACGCTTTTCATCTCCAAACACTGTGTCATTCATAATCAGCAAAAAACATCCATGTTACTGTACGTCCATGTAAACCCATGAAACAGCAGTCATAACGTATAGAGCCTGAGTCAGGCTGCGATATTTACCACCCTTTATTGCCATAGTAACAGCAGCTTTAGGATAGACGTCCTAGATGTTACACTAAGTGCTTCGGTGCTAATGTGTTGCATAGCAATACCATGGAAATTATCTGTATATTAACTCAAAAAAAATAAATACAAATATTTAGCAAAAAGAAAATTATTAAAAAAGGGCATTTTTTAAAATAAATTAATATATATATATTTTTGATGTTTTATAATAATAATAATAATATCAATGAAAACAACAAAGAAATAATAATTATTATATATTTATTCAGAAGACTTATTTAAACTTGTCATAAAAAACACATTTAAAAATGTTATTTGAGTAAAACCTGCATACAGTCATAAATGCTAAAAACACAGTCATGATTATGATGATCTTAAAATGATAATGATGAGTTTAAAGAGGGAAAAACATGTTTAATTTAAGCTTTTCTTTTATATTCGAGGTGAAATGTGTTTAAACAGGTTTCATGGCATTTACCATTGTACCATAGTAAAAAAACACGGTAATACTACTTTGTTGTAGCACACATTACTCAAAAGAATAAATATGTCATTTTTACCATAACAGCAAAAATAAATATACAAATACATATATATCAGCATGTATAAAATGTACAATATCTCCATGAACCCAATTGACAAGCTAACATATCTTCAGCGTCAGTCTCACAGTTCCTGAATGTCATTCATTAGTCCTCACACCACAAGCAGCCATTAAACATTCAGACACTGAAGAACAACCACCAATCCAGTCCAAGTAACCAGATCAAACCCAGCATCTTGACAAGCAAACTTTGGGTGAACTTCACCTCACGTCTGTCACATCTCTCCCTTACTGAAAGATCTACTTTAATCAAGCAATCCTGAATCCAGCAAAGAGCAATCTCACCAAAACTGGTCTTGACTTCTCTCCGTAGCCCACAGAGCATGTTGGCGTTCTCGTTTCAGACACACACACATACACACACTCCAGCCGAGAGACAGAAGCGCAGCTCTGAGAGCAACAGAAGCAAGCGCCCCCCTGTCTGCTCACACACACACACACACACACACTCTCTCTCTCTGCTAACTCTATGCAAGCTGTCTTTTTGCCATGCAGGGCTGTACAGACCCTCCTCCTCTACAGATTTTTGGTTTCTCCTTTGATTTGCTTCACACGGCTGTAAATCTCTGAGCTGAATGAGAGAGATTCCTCCTGCTGGATGTAAAAGACAGCTGAAAACACTCGGCACGCCGAAGTCTTCTCTGTTATCTTCAGGCTATTGTCTCACGGCCGTTTTTAAGGAAAAAAGTGCAGATCTAAATGTCAATTATTTTAATTTCACATGAAAAGGTTACTGCTGACCTTTCAAAAAACGGTTTCCCACCTCAGGCTCAGAGATTCAGGGGAACCAGTTAAAATGTCTCGCAAAATACATTATAGAAAAGTGAATATGTGCAGTTGTTGGATGAGTAATGCTGTTTGGTATAATTATAAAAAAATGAAAAAATAAAAATACTGCTATTTCTGTAATCTAATAACATCTAATTACCTAATGACCTCAACCTTAGGACTTGCTTTAATGGCAACTCATACCAATGATTTCGAGTCGAATTTCTTTTGAGAGACAGTAACTTAATAGTGCACTTTCAGATTTAAAACTTTACAGGAAGTTGTCATTAACTTGTTACACGCTGCATGAAAGAGCATTTTCAGCATTTTCATTAAAAAATATATATATGGTATTGTAAGATATATGAAATAATATTATTAAGATTCATTTATCCTGAAGTTAATTCAATTACCATTAGAACACAAATTTTATTTATTTCCAAATAAAAAAAACTTAACCTACATGGTTTTAAATCAAAGTATGAAACTGTAAAACAACTCCGTAAAATAAAAAGAAAGAAAGAAAAAGTGGGCATTATTTCCCCAGGACCCTGTTTAGACAGATAACAATAATGACACCAAGCAGCTCCAGCTACAAACCATTCCTCCGTCCTCTTCAGCTGCTTTCCAGAGCGGCTCTGAATCATCGCACTGCCCCTCGTTCTTCTTTGCCCCCCACGACCCATCATGCCCCTCTAACACCGATGACTAATAAACCCCATCTCTCTTCATCTGCCCCCTGTATATCAGTCTCTTTTGCATTCCAGGAATTTACTCAAGCAGAATTGTACAACACAGCATGTAAAATTAAATCTTGAACAAATTTACATCGATTGAAAAAACTCTAACGACAGAGGGTGGTCGGAAATGCGTACAACAAAAGTTAATGTTACAACAAAACATTATGTGATTTGTTTGTGGTAAAGCCACGGCCACAATGCCGGTAGAATTGTACTCTATGTAATCAGGAAAGGCTATGTTCTTATGTTCTTATCAAATAGCAAATAAGGTCTTCTGAAATGGTGCTCTTAAAATTTAATACCAAATCAAAACTGCACTGTGCCCAAACTCGCTCCCTGGGGAACATCAAACCCGATCCTGGATTATGTTCGGGCCTCGGGTTGGTGAATGTCTAAATATTTCAAGGTACTTCTGTGACAAACTGGCAACCACAATCCCATGATGCCACTGATAATGACTCCAAAACAGGACGCATGCATTTTTAAAGAGCTCATCGAGATACAGGCTAAGCTAGAATACTACTCCAGCAGAATGCTAAGCTAGTACGATGAGTGGGCTGCTTGCTTTAGACACTGGATTAAACAAATTCATATTCAACTCAAAAAACATGTAAGATTTAGCATGAACAAAATAGCCACCTCGTAAAATATATACAAATCGGCGTGAGATGGGGTTGGATTTAATAGACACTGGATTTGAGACGCAGCAGTCTAATCTAATACTGAACAGTTCTCATTTTTATGCCATATTGATTACCATGTGTTATCACAAACTATAGCTTTGGTTATATCCTAGTTTGGATGACATACATCTGAAACACAATTGTGTTTATTATTTATTTCCATACGTCACCAACTCAACGTCATTCTGCCATATCTTAAAGAAATTAAGCCCATGCTGGGCTTCACCCTCACTGTGTATTCACTCACTGGAATTACGAGCACCTGTTACTACCACCTGACTTCACTTATTATATCATCAGCACATCCCATAAAAGCACACACCAAACAGCCCTCTTGGTCCAGTCCCATCATTAGATGAAGTGGACGTATTCCAGGCAAAGAAATTTGTAATACGGATTGACTTACCTGAATACTTACCTGTATGCATGTCTCCAAACTGCTTGCAGTCTCTGTATTCCTTCCAGGCTCCACGGAATCCTTCTACAACGTGTGTGATGTGTGCTTATCTCTTCTCACCATCTCCTCGACTCCAGCGCTTCCTAGAAGCTAGATAAAAGACTGAAATCAGCATCCTCATCAGCAATATATCATATTCAGTTTGACTCACCTGGTTTGCTCCGTCAAAGACTGTTGTTAAATTCCTGCACTGTAAATAAAGAACATTGTTAAACTTACCTTCCGTAGTCCATCCACTTCTTGACAGAAGATCGGACCCAAAAACCGTAAGTCTAGGATGTACTGGGCTGAGGAGATTCTTCGGTGGCTCGCACAGGGAATCCATTTCGCAGGCCGTGCGAGCAGTGGCCGAACTATGTTTTGACAGAAAACCTGGCCAAACTTAGACCACAAATGCCTGGTTCTCGACTGGCGATCTGAACGCGCTGTCAAAGCTCCACACGACCACAACACCAGGGTCTGCTGCACTTCCAGTGCGCCCTCCAGAGTCTGCTGCGCTGCCAATGCGCCCCCCAGAGTTGGCTGCGCCGCCTGTGCACCCCCCAGAGTCAGCTGTGCCTCCAGTGTGCCCTCCTGGGCCCACTGAGCTGCAAGAGCGCCCTCATCATTAGATGAAGTGGACGTAAACTGGTGCCGTAAGGAACAACAGAGGAGGGAGGGCGGGGGCTCTGGAGGAGGGCGTGGAGTGAGGGGGAAAAACAACAAACAAAAACCAAAAGAGACTTCAAAAGTCCAGGGTGGAGTGGAAGGAGCCAGGCAAGAGTCCGGAGCAATGATGTGCACGCCCCAAGGCAGAGTCGATGGAGGGAGGAGCCATGGCAGAAGGGCTGATGACTCCATGGATCCTCCCGACAGGGGATGCCGCTGATGGAGAGGGAGCCCAGGATGGAGTCGCACAGACAGAGAGCCGGGGTGACACAGACGATCTGGTGGGCTGATATGATGCTGAAGGCTCAGGCGACGGAGGCAGAGGCGGGAACCTGTAGGAGCGCTGCGGAGCCGGTGCGACTGAGGATGAAGGTGGAGCCGGGGGAAGGAAGAGCCTAGAGGGAAGAGAGGGGCGAATGAGCAAGGTGGAGCTGGTGGGACGGTGGGCAAAGGCGATGGTGAGGGAGCTGAGAGACCAGGCGGAGCAGAAAGGTCGGCGGATCGAGGTGTATTCCTGGACTTGATGGCTGGAGGTGGAGACAGGGGATCCTCACGACCAAGCAGGGCTTGAAGCTGGGTATCCAGTGCTTTCCTCATGAGCTGGGTGAGGGTGAGCCAAGGAGTTGACAGGAGCTAGTGGAATTGAGGTGAAGGAGTTATCTGCTGTGAGAGGTGGCGGAAGAGGAAGGGTGAAAGGGAACACAGAGTTACGGGAGTTGGCTGGAACCAGCGGAGACGGAGGAGGTTCAGGGCCGGGTAGTGCATCTCCAAATCAGTCAATAAGATTTACCTCAAATACTTCAGAGACTCTGATTTTGGCTCCACCCCCAGCGGTGGAAAGGACCCCAATCTCCACCAACACTCCCTCGGGGACGGATGATGTTGCCGGCTCACGCACTTGGTCAGGAGTTCCAGGATCGGGCTGTGAGGTGCAGTGCCTCTCAGTCGCGGCAGGCTCTGGCTCTCTGTCAGGCGGGGGCTCAAGCGACATCTCTGTGGTCGCTGGTGATTGGCTGTTCTCTGGACGAGTAGTGGGGGGCGGGTCGGTGTGCTCGCGGCTCCAGGCTGTGAGCACGCTGTGATGGCGCAGGATTCATGCTGCCTAAAATCACTTGTAGAATTTATTTATTTGGTTTAACTTTTAATAAATTCATATAAAATCAGTAACTATTTTTTTTTTCTCTATAAAAATGCTTTTTTTCTGTAGCATGAGTCATGAACATAAAATGAATTGCACGTTATCTTACTGAAATCAGGCAGCTTATCATCAATGGTCTTTTCATAAAGAAAATGAGTTAAACCATTTGATGGGTTTTAAAGGGATCTATAAAAAAGCCTATAAATCCATAAATAAATTCATACAAGCAGTAAAACAACCACACAAACAAACCTCTTCATCAGCAGAGTATCATTAAATTCCTCTTGCATCCCAGTTATCATTTATTAAGAGCGAATTCCCGTCTAAAATAATCTAGGTTCCTCAATCTGTTACACAACGCTCCTGAAACACTACGTTATCTGGGAAGTGGAGATTTTATTTTGATTTATTGGTGCGCCGAATTCAGTTTTTAGATCTAATGCGATGAATATCTCTCTCGGCACAATTCCCTCACCTCAATGCAAGCGTTTGATGTGGCTGAGGATTATTCATCAGATGGTCCTCCATCCATCAAAGAATAGGAGAAAACATACAAGATATAGAGAAGTGGGGCAGAATACAAGATAAACTAGAAGTGGGAGAGACAGAATGCTTCTTCACCACACATTGCTTATATAAAGCTCATTAAAGTGTCAAGACACTTAAGATTTTTTAATAACCGCTTAAAAATGATTTGTAATAGAGAACATCGGTCGAGTTGCTACATAATGCACTGTATAATTACTCAATGGCTGCGCTGTTTAATTACTCATGGCATGTTAGTTAACTTTCTGACAGTCTTTTGAGGTGGTGTTTGAAGCACATTACGTCAGGGACATGAGAGTGTGTGTGTTTGCTATCAGGCTTTTTTTCCTGCTGTAACTGTTAAATGAACTAGCATATTACATCTTTGATAATGACTCCTATTTGAGGCTCTTTGATGACGCAAAAGATATTTGAATGGCAATTAATATAGTCAAAATTGATTAGCGGATTCACTTTGAAGCGCCGGGCCCCGCGGAGAAACGCACCAATAACGTCAACCTTTCTGGTTGAGGTTTGAATAAATTAGCATGTTGCATGTTAATTATGCGATTACAAAGGACTTTTACAGATGCTATTTGATCTATTGGTAAATGAACAGTTTAGGGGAGTACTGTAAACAGCGTGCACTGTAGTCTATAAAATATTCAAACATTAATAAAAATGACAGGAAATGAAGCGGTTGTTGATTGTAGGAACAATAGAGCTAGCTAAATAAATACATCTAATATCAGAATACAATAATCATCTACAATATGAACAAAACTGAATGATGTCCCTTGCCAATATTTTCACTTGCCCTGTCACAAATAAAAGCTAGTCTATCAGAGACAGATAATACAGTGATTTGGCGAGTACCGTTAAACTAAAGAAGCATTCTCCTGTAAAACACACTCTAATAAACTTCCTTGAAAACAGACCAAATAATTTCATGGCGAAGCTTTTCAGCTGCACTTGTTCCTAAATGTACGCCGCAATCGTGACTCCTGTGGCTTAATAACTTTACACATTTGAGGACGAAGCATCAGCCATTAAGACAAGCAGCATGTTCCTACGTTTTCAAACCTGCTCTTGAAATGCAAATGGATCCCCCAAAAGCTGCTTCGCTCCTTTTCCCATGTTTCCCTCTTATTCCCTCAAATTAAAGCTGTTGTTGAATCTCTCGCCTCTGTGCCGATAGCATACAACAACCTGACACAATGAGGGCAGGCGGCACACGCGTCTCCACAGCTTTAAACATTTTCGCTTTGCTTCTCCATGTTGTTTTGTACAGCTCTCCCTGAAAAAAAAAAAAAAAAAAAACTTCTGGTGTAATCTGGATTGCTTGTGAACAGAGGAAAGCTCAAAGAATTAGGCAATGACTAAACTGTGTTGCTTTTAGCTAGAAAACAGCTAAAGGGCTTTAGTATCTTTGCTCTTTGGGGAAATGAGCTTCACATCTGCAAGCTACACGCAGGGCAAAGCTGTCCAGGAGGCCAACAGGAGGTAACAGAATGGTTTGGGTTTTTCTTCTGCCAATATTCTAAACATAGCCACTATCCTGTATTAAGGCATTATTTTGAAAGCTCTTCCAAATGTTAGGTTCCTGAAGCCTTCTGAAACTCAGTGATTGCAGTAATGTGCTGCAGTAAGAATCTAGCTGCCAATAATGAACACTTTAGGATAAACAGACGTTAGCTCTAGCACCTGAGGATTGTTTGTTGTTGTTCACAGGTTGAGGTTAACTTCTGTCTAACTTGAGAAGTTATGTCTAACTTAACTTTAGTTTAAAGGTGCCATAGAATGCATTGAGAGAATATTTTAAATTGTTCTCTGATATGTACATAGAAGGTATGT
>JAUMHQ010000038.1:1968170-1979690 GCA_032361165.1 Enteromius paludinosus | reverse complement strand
CACAACGACACACAGCGTCTCCAGAACATGGCGCCCGCAGCAACACTACAGACAGAATAATAGCTCCGCCTTCTTTCCTTCATTCACTGCAGAGGTGACCAAGGGGAAAGAAGAAGAAGCAGTATTTTGAATGTCAACAGTGTAGTTTTTCAAGGCGCACACATCAAACAGTCAGGATCCCTGATAATGGACCAGGATCAGCACGGGTGATGATTATGGGACTAATAAATCTGTCACTGGTTTAAGGCAGGCATGCTGGATAGGAATGTTGTTCCAGGACGAGCAGAGGATGTTTTGAACCTCTCTCTCTCTCTCTCTCTCATACACGCTAGAGCCCAGTCTCCCCGAGGAGGGTCCGTCTGCTCCTCCTCCAGGCTGGCTGGACAGTGTGACCGGCTACGAGGAACACAACGGCGGAGGTCAACCGCTCAAACACAGAGACAGAATGAAAGAAATTCACTTATGATTTGTATAATGTCTTTCTTCTTCTTCTGAGACACTATACTACTACTAATACACTATTGTTAATGGTATTATTTTGATACTTTCAAATATAGTACGTCACACATGACCTAATATCCCCGTCACGGCTCAAGTGCTGAAGTTCTTGTTCTTGTTTGTAGACTGCACAGATCAGATCTGTCCTCCTCCGCCAGACTTTGTCCCTAAACCTGAAAATGACAAGAATGCCTCAGTCCCACATGTCATGTAGGTATTAAATACTTATTTACCGCTCACTATATTGCAAGCTACAAATACAAAAACATACTCATACAATATCTGCTAAAGAAAGCATGTATATTCTTATATTTATCATGTATATCACTGTGTATATTACACTTATTATGGATGAATATCTTAAACAGAAATATGTAATGTTATATATTAACATATATAATATAAATTATATAAATATATATGTGTGTTAATATTGTTAAAGTATATACTGTGTGTGTGTGTGTGCTTTCATATATACTTATTACACGCTCTCTGGAATGCTTGATTCTGATTGGTCAGTTGAGACATTTGCAGGCTCGTTCTTTTCGAATAATAACCGCTCCACAGTAATAACGCATATCCGGAACTACTTATGTGTTTAAAATCCCTCCGCGCCGACAAAGATTACCGTTTGGCGCCATCTTGTGACAAACACTGGACAACACAAGGTGCAATAAATAACTCAAACACATCCGTTATTATATATTCATATGTAGATGTTATGAATTGTCTTACTAACGTTTGAATGTTAGTCACGTGGTACTATATCGTTTCGCGGAAGGATAAAATGTTAATTTAAAACAAAAATGCCAATAAAATGTTTCAAATTCATGTCCAGTTTTTTTCCTTGTGTGGCAAGTAGCCGTGTAATAAGCGGGATAATGTGCAGGCAGCCGGTAGTTATCGCAGAAATAAGCCCCGACGGTGTGATACAAAACCCTTACATTATAAATATACACAGTACACACACACACACACATATATATTATGTAAATAAAACCTTTTTTTTATTTTGATCTGATTAATCACGATGAATCGTTGACAGCACTAATATATATATATATATATGTTTATGTATGTATTGACTGGCAGGGTGCCCAGCGTCTCGGAGGATGTGGCGCGAGACGCTCTACTCCAGTTTGTGGGTAAGAAATGGACGTACAGCAGCAAACCTGCCCGAAATCTGATCTTCAAGGAGCTGAAACCGTTCACGGTGTACCGTGTAAATGTTCTTCTTATCCTTCGTGATCTGGAGTGATTGCTGTGTTAGCACTGTATATTCTAATAATCACATGACCATGTCTCGTTCAGTACCGCTTGGAGACCTTCACCGAGTCCAGATCAAGCGCCTGGGAGTCAGAGCCGCACACAGGTGCCTGATGACCACACACGTGCTATCACACAAAACAGATTCGTGTAGCGCATTAACCTGTGTGTTCCTCAGGTCAGTGTGTGGATGGGCCTCAGAGCGGAGCGAGTCCGGCTCCGTGGCACGTCCAGGTGTCTTACCCGCCCAAATACACAGACGCCGTTCAGAAGGTCCGGGTCCCGCACTCTTCCTTCATCAAGGTGTGTGTTTCAACAGCGCATAACCATAGAAACAGTACAACCTCCAGCTGTAAGTCAGGTGTGCTCATGTCTCGTTGCAGCCTTGCCACCGCTGTCACGGTAACGGCAGAGTCAGGTGTACCCACTGCCACGGACGAGGACTGGTACGTCACGTTTGATTATTAATACTTAGTGCTCCAATACTGACGTTGATATGTTGTAGTTTACAGGTTGTGTAACCACAATTCGTTAAAATCTACGTCTACTTGACGTTATATAGACACCTGGTGCCTGCTGGGTAAATACAGTGTATATTTTTATGCCTGCAGGCGAGTATTACATAGTCAGATTTCACAAAATAACACAAGAGCGCTATTCTTCCTCCGAACAAAGCAGTTCCATAGAAACAGATGCGACACACAGATGTAAACAAAGGTGTATGTGTGTCGAGCTCTCAACCAATCAGAATCCAGGAGCAGACCTGTCTGTTTCCACGATTAATCTCTGCCTGTTTCCTCCAAACAAACTCAGACGCGCTGTATGTTCTGTCACGGCACTGGCTACAGTCGGAACCGGCGCTGTGTGACCTGCCACGGCAGAGGGAGGAAGAGGTAATCTGACCAATAACAGCCTGCCTTTACCACTATCTGCTGCTGCTTCCATCCCGCTGGCCTCTGACTGATTGATGTTGTGCGTGATGATGATAATGATGAAGAAAACAAACTGTGGCATAAAAAACCCCCAAACTGCCCTTGAGCTGTTTAACCTTCTTTATAGCCTGTTATTAAACTGTAGCCTGCATCACATACTTGTAACTGCTTTCAGGAAGTCTAGATCTCATAATACGTGCTGTTCTCTCTTTCCCTTCTTCTCTCAGGTGTGTTTCCTGTCATGGAAAGGGCGACAAAGGCTGCCTGACGTGTAGAGGTTTCAGAAACCTTGTGCATTTCATCCAGCTCACGGTGACGTGGTAAATGTTCCTGTACCAAAACACTCATGATCTCACTTCCTGTTTCACGCAGTATCTTTGTCCTGACGCGGCGCTCTGTGTGTTTCGCAGGAAGACGCAGGTGTTTGTGTTCACGCCCAGCCGGGTGCCTGAGTTCCCGCTGGAGAAGTTTGAGAAGGTGTCTGGAGAAGCCTTCTTTGTGGATGAAGACCTGCTGGTGCGCATTCATTAATAACCCTCCTGTTCTCAAATACAACACACTGATGCATCAGTCACATCGTTATTTGTTCTCGTCTGTTGTCAGGTTTATCCCATAGAGGGCTTTCCTGACCGGGACATCTGCGACGCCTCAAAAGAAGCCATTCAGAACCACCTGCTGAAGTACTCTGCTGTGAGCCGCATCCTGCAGCAGGTGAGCAGAACCAGTGTCCCGGTGCACTTCCACATCTGACCAGCAGCTGGAAGCACCTCCGCGGTTGCTGGAGAATGATATAGTCACTGATACTGTTCTCGTTGTCCTACAGCGTCAGAGCGTGGAGCTGGTTCCTCTCACTCGGGTGTATTACTCTTACAGCGGGAAAGACTACGAGTACTTCGTTTTCGGGCGAGAGAACAGAGTTCACACCACCAAATACCCTTCTTCTTGCAGCATTTTGTAATAAGTGCATTTGTTTTGTGTCTTATAGTGATTCCTCATTTCTATATGATGTAAATACAGTGTATATTTATCATGTAGCGTGTGGATTGACTGTAAATGCTACTTTCTTATATAACAGCATGTTTTGTACGACTCTTTCACTTCATTCTGTATATTGAATATACACATATATTAAGTACTCGTTTAAGAACAGTTCAGTTTTGCCGTTTACAGATTTGATAAACATGTGTTTTGATCATTTGAGGACTTTTCTATTTCTCACTTTGAAGCTTAATGTTCTGGCAGGAAAAATATACACGTTAATCCTGTATGGGGTAAGTTGTCACAGTCGAAACCTTTTTACCAGCCCTGCTTTTAGAGAACCCTCTTGAAACGAAGCTCCTAAACACTTTTAGTTTTAGTTTATTTTATGTTTTTTCTGAATGAATATATTTGTCATTGCTTTAACCATAAAATCACTTAATTTCACGTAGAATTATGATGTAAGTGTATCTATGCAGACACTTATTTTGTTGCAGTGCGATCAGAATATAAAGGTTGTTTGCAAAATTAAGGCCTTTATGTAAAATGAATTCTTCTCCCCTGACTTTCAGAGAGCATCACAACGTAACGCATACGCAAGCTTTACGTATCGGACGTAATCAGACTTGTGTACATCCGGGTGTTTACGTCTAGAGGAAAGCGTACGATTACGCTCTCTGAAAGAGGAGAAGGAGAAGAATATGTGATGCTCCCAGTTGTTTGACTCAGAAGGTCTTAAGTTCTGAAGAGTTCTGATGTCTATTATCTTCACTGGACCCTGTGAGATCAAGCAGCACTTCATCTATCTCTCTGGAAACACATCCTTCGTCAGTAACTATAAGATTAGAGATATGTGGTGTCTTTCTGGAAGAATAATTGGAGGAGTCTGAGTCAGACTGATGTCACCCCGCTGAACAGGTTCTGAAAGGGTTAAATTATTGTTGTGTTTCTGATCTGCTTGTTTTCTGGGGTTGTCCTCACACACAGATATATTCTGGATTGTATCAATCACAGTGTGCTCCAGGCTGTCTCTGCTGTTTACAGATGTGGCTTCTGTGATATACAACAATATAACAGTCATGAATGTTTTATTATTAACCTATTATTACTTCTTGCTAAATTTCATATTCATCTCTCGTCAAAATCCTTTATTTAATGTTTTTTAAAAAGAGGTTCAACAGTATATGCAAACCATTTCAAGAATCTGAACGCTCTTAAAACAGTCAATATTTCATCTTTTTTAGTTATTTTTGAGTTTCTGCTCTGTTTTCTTCTTTTTTTTTTTTTTTGTATAAAAATGCTGCTTTGCATATACTATTATCTCTGTGTATGTAAAGTTATTTTTATTGTACTTTCTCCTTGGCATAAAAAAAAGTGACAACAAACAAACAAATAGCCTAAATAAATTCAGATTTCCGTTCCAAAAAAAATAAAAAAAATAATAATAATGTTATAATTAATAATAAAATTATATAATATAAAATTATGTATTAAAAATAAAAAATAATAATCTTTTCTTTGCACAAAAATAAATAAAAAAATAAAATAGAATAAAAGTATTCTTCTAGGGTTACAAAGCTGAAGTTGATCCACTGGTGTCACATGGACTGTTTTACCATGTTTTTACTGTGTTTCTGTATCTGGCATCAGTTCAGTTGTGTTGTACTTTGGAGGGACAGATAGCTCTCTGATATCTTCACAAATATCTTCATTTGTGTTCAAAAGATGGGTTTGTGAGTAATTAATGACAGTATTTTAATTTTTGGGTGAACTAAACCTTTAATCGAAGAGTTATTAATCAAATAAAAAAAAGTTTTGTCAATAAAACCCCAGAAGTCCAGAATATATCCTAGCTAGTCTATTTCACAATATGAAAACTAGACAGCACTTCGGAGAGGACGGTTCTGTCAGGACGATCCTCGGATGTGGTGCTGGCCGGTGAACAGCACACCTGTGCTGAGTGTCTCCCGGAGCGGGTCGGTGTGAGCGGGGCGGGGGTGAACGGAGCGGAGGAGTGTCTCTCTCGGAGTAAACAGCACACCTGTGCTAAGTGTCTCTCTCGGAGCGGGTCGGAGTGAGCGGGGCGGGGGTGAGCGGAGAGGAGGAGTGTCTCTGTCGGAGTGAACAGCACACCTGTGCTGAGTGTCTCTCTCGGAGCGGGTCGGAGTGAGCGGGGCGGGGGTGAACGGAGCGGAGGAGTGTCTCTGTCGGAGTGGAGGAGGAGGAAAACACACGCGCATCTTCACACACACTCTTCACTGACATTACGACAGAAACGGGAATAAATCCTCCAGCACCGAGCGAAGCCACCGGGAAACAGCACTCGGTAGGTGCTTTCATTAGCGCGGTGTGATGCTGCAGGGCAACACCAGGGTGTTCTGGTACTGTATTCATCATATTCACGTGATATCTACACTAGGAGCTTTTCGAAAAATACCATGTTTTACTACAGTACGTGATACTAGGGAGCTTTTGTCACATTGTTTAATTGAAGGCTGCGGAAGCGGCGTTTAAAGCAGTTGATAATTCGCTTGTTGTATGATTGTTCACTGACTCTGAGAAAGAAAGTCGATTTTCACAGGTGCATTCGCGTTAGAAGTGTGTTTGATGGGGAATGCGTTACCTGGGTGTCTCTGAGTCCCCAAACTATTACCAGAAGACTTCTCAAAGCTTATTTTAACATCAGTTATATGCTCAGAAAGTTGAGAATAACCTGTTACTTGTGGTACTGAAGCTATTAAAAGAGTCACGGGTCTCCAAGACCCCAAACAGAGCATGATGTTTAATCATTAAACACTTCAAGACAGTTTAGTCTGAGCAGACTGTGTTTTTTACAGTAAGTACAGTATACTAGAGTATCAGTCCTGGACAGGATTTATTGGACTGTTTGGACGTCAGGGATGTTCATTGTCCTTCTTTCCCTTTCCTGTTTGCTGCTGTTCAGATTGTGTTGCTCTGATGTGTTTGTTTCCGTCCTTCACATGCTGCACATTTACCCCGCTGTGTAGAAATATCCAGCATTAGTAGCTCTTATTTATTTATTGTTATTGTGTTTATTGTAGTTGATTCAAAATGTTTAGTGACATGAGAAGAATTTTAGAGACAAAGTGTGTTTGAAATCTTTATACTTTAAATAAATAAGTAAATAAATAAACAAACAAGTAAAAAAAAAGAATATATATGTATATAAATTATTATTATATATTTGTTTTGTGTATTATATTAAACACTTTTGTTAATAATGCTTTTCAAATTTAACAATATGTTTGTGTCTTTACAAATGTTGAAGTTTTTAATTCAACAATTATTTTAGTAAAAGTATGTAACTGATTTGAATGAAACTAAGTTCATTATTATATGAATACATTATATGAGAAACAATATGTCAATGATCTGACCAATCAGAATCAAGTATTCCAGAACGCCAGGACTTGGAGGCAGGAAGCTCACATCTATAAAGGAGTTGCGGGACTCTGCGTGAGCTCGGCGGTGATTGGACGACGGATGTGTTGTGATGGTTGTCGTCAGGGAGGGCTTGGGTTTCACACCCGCTCTGAAACACTTGGAAGCCGGGAGGGGTCCTCGTGAGGAAAGCCAGGCGGCGTCTGCGAGGGTCTTATCTGTGCTGGCCAGCTCTATTGTTGTTTTATCTGGACCGAGCTTTGTTCTGCTGGAAACAATAGCTCTGTTTCATGTGAGCGCGCAGGACACTTCTACAGTACTACACTAACTCACTTACCCTTGAGATGAGCTCTGACAGCCGCTCCAGACTCATTCTTCATCAGGCTTGATCAGAGACGGGTCCAGAGGGCCTTTCACTGTCTCCAAGTACACCACTTGCTCATCCATCAAAAACAGAACATTAGTTTAGTTTATTAGTTATTTGAATGGATTTTTATAAATTGATTATCTATATATTTTTTTACAGCTCGAATGCAAATATTTGTTTATTAAATTAATAATAAATACAAAAACAAATACTGTCAACATTTTAATTAATTCTCTCTATATATATAATTCTCTTACAGTATTTATTTTAAAATAAATGTTCTGACGTTTCATTTAAATACTTTCTTTTTTATTATTAATTAGTTGTTTTTACAAATTGAGTGCTATTATTTATCTTTATAAAATATCTATTATTATTATTTAAATATATTTTTACTTTGGCTAACATTCTTTTTTAGTTTTTACAAATTTAGTTCAATTATGTATCGCAATTATTTATACATTATTCATATTAAAAAATAAATTTACATTATTTATTTAAATAATATTTATTATAAATAAGCTGCATTATTTATTATAATTTTTTTTATTTTTATCATCAGAATTTTATAATTATATATAAATAAAATCTTTCATATAAATATAAATATAATATATATAAATCTTTCAGATTTTATTGAAATAAATATTGCATTTATGTAATTAAATTTTTTTTACATTATTTTAGTTAAATAACAAATATTTTGTTTCACAAATTGAGTGTGATATTTTCATGTTATTAACATCAAAGAGATATAGCTTCTGTTCAACCTGAAGTGTTCCTTTAATGTTTTATTAATACAGTATGTGTAATGTTCAGAGGAAGACTGAGGTTTTGGGGTTGGGTTTCTGATCTTGTGCCCAGAGCAGTTTTGTGGGATCTTGATCTCTGTGGCAAAAAATGTGAAGGAATCAAAGCGTCTGAAGATTCTGGCTCAGTGTGAAATCCATCTGACCGGCTGAGGTTATAGTGTCGAGGATATCAGATGACTTTTCATGGAGTTTAGGGAGTAGTTGATCACTTTTTTATCCCTTGTGAACAGATGAATCACTTCACTTTTTGGCTCTGGAGAATCTGATCTATCAATGTCCTTTGTACTTGTTACGCATATCTGCAGTTTGTTGGGAACGTCCCAATCTCACACAGGACTGATTTATATCTTCAGATCTGTTTCAGATCATCTGCATCTGGTTCATGTCTATTATTCTCCTGTCTGTACTCTTCTGGTTCTTTCCAGATCTTTCATCCACACTATGTTTTACTGCCATGTTGCTGATAGTTCTTCATAATAAATACACAAAGTAGATGTTTTAATATGCAGTTTATTGATTCTAATAATCATAGAGTTCTCCAAAGAGGCAATAAATCACATAAAAATGTCCCTTTGTTTAACTATACATATATGTGTGTGTGTGTGTGTGTGTGTGTGTGTGTGGTAAAATAAAGAATAGCGAGACCGAGTCATTATTTGTCCCTTTTTTATTCTAAATTTAATTTTTTGCATGAAATGTAAGATTGGAAAATAGCCAAGGAGACCACCCAACAAGCAAGTCACAGATGCCATTATCACTGACTTGTGGCTTTAATACAGACTGAAGTAGAAGCACTGTGTCCAATTCTGTGGAAAAAAGTGACTGGGTCATCTAAAATAAACCCTTTCCCATAGAAAAAGGCTCATTTGCCCTCATCCATATGGGAAAGAACCGGCTGCCAGTTTATATTCAAGTAAGGAAAAAAATGTTAATATATGAATTAAAAACCATGAATAAAGTCAGCTACCGTGTGTTTTAAAGGTGTTTACTGCCCGTCACTGAGCTTGTTAACGTGGGCAGGTGGATCTGGGGAGGTCAGTCAGAGATGGCGATCATTGTGTGGGTGTGTCTGCAGAAGAACGGCTCTGAATGTGCGTGTGTTAGCGAGGCGGCAAACAACATCCTCTGTAAATGACTCAATAACCCATTGTGGTGCCTCTCTATTATCTTAATTAATTAGTCCTTCTCTCTATCAGCCTAACAATAACAATGCGCTGGCGAACATAGTACTTCCTTCCCACAATGCATCTGTTGGAACCTGCTGTCTGGCGCCAACCCCAGGAAGGTCAGAACGAGGCTGGCTGTGCGTGGGCCAGGGGCGAAGGGAAGCGGTGTTTGAACACCCAGCCAGCTGTTTCGACAAATAATAGTAACGTCGTCATCATTCAGCCAAACTCAGTCTCCAGCCAAGCTCCATTCTGCTCACGGAGCCCAAAACAAGCACGCTTAGCATTGTACTGGCAATCGTGTATATATTTGTCTTTCATTGTTTCTGAGTGATTTGATTGTAATCTGCAGCTGTTCAGTCCTTCAGGATCAGGATGGAGTGTGTGTGAGTATGAGAGCCCAGTTTTATGAAAAATGTCTAGAAATAGTAAAAAAGTTGTGGTATTCGCAAACATTGATGCTAGGGACACACGTTTGGTTGGTTATATGATGAAAAGACCAAAATATATTGGTTTACAATTTAAGGTCTTAGCATAGATTTGTGAAGATTCCTCGTGATCTACTCTTGATTTGTGTGAACAGTAATGGAAGTTGGTGTTTTATTATTAGTAAGTGCAGTGAATTGTACAGATAGGTATATGCTTTTTGGATTTCCACCAAGATGTTCTTCTAGTGAGCTCCAGTTGTTATGTCACACTGCTCAGATTACAGTTCTCTTTGGTGCTACCAGCGGTGCAGAAATCCCACACTTAACCTCCACACCCCAA
The DNA here is from genome assembly GCA_032361165.1 of Enteromius paludinosus. Lineage (NCBI taxonomy): Eukaryota > Metazoa > Chordata > Actinopteri > Cypriniformes > Cyprinidae > Enteromius > Enteromius paludinosus. Next base: position 1,969,501 of record JAUMHQ010000038.1, on the reverse strand, counting down.
CATCACCATACAAACTTCTACTAGAGCTCAGAGACAGAGGTGTTCTGGACACATATATTTGATTAGCCGTCTCCCGACACGCCTGTCTAGACCTCTGAACCCTGCGTTCCTCACGTCATGTATCGCTCCACCTGGAGCTCCCCCTCTGGCAGGACGACCCTTGAAGTCCCGGGATGTCAGAGAGCTCGGTGGGGATCCTTACCTCCCGTTGTGGGGCTCTCGCTCTGTTTTCAAACCAACCACGCTGGAATTCTTCAAGGCCAAAGAGCCAAAGATAAATCAGGTGAAGATTATGGAGGACTGCACATCAGCTGAGATAAAAAAATCATCATGGGGGTTGCTATCTAATGTGATTTATCTTGTTTTGTAGCGTCCTTTAGGCCTTGATAATTTGTAACCGCGTGATGTGGAAGACGAATGCAGAGGTGTGAAACGTAAGGTCCAGCTTAGGGATACAAGCTGTCCTTGTTATTTAGTATGACTAGTTCAATATCTGTTTTGTAAGGAAGCCCATTTCCACGTCTGAATTAAAAAAAGGCTATTGTGACTTTTTATCTCACAAATCTGACTGTACATCGCACAATTCTGACTTTTTACAATTCTGACTTTACATTGCGCAATTCTGACTTTATATCTCACAAATCTGACTTTTTACAATTTAGACTTTATATCTCACCATTCTGACTTTACATCGCGCAAATATGACTTTATATCTTGCAATTCTGACTTTACATCGCGCAAATATGACTTTATATCTTGCAATTCTGACTTTTTACAATTCTGACTTTACATCGCGCAAATATTACTTTACATCGCACAATTCTGACTATATATCTCACAATTCTGACTTTACATCGCGCAATTCTGACTTTACATAGCGCAAATCTGACTGTACATCGTACAATTCTGACTTTTTACAATTCTGACTTTACATTGCGGCATTCTGACTTTACATCGCGCAAATATTACTTTACATCGCACAATTCTGACTTTATATCTTGCAATTCTGACTTTACATCGTGCAATTTTGACTTTTTACAATTCTGACTTTATACCTGAATGTTTTTCTCAGAACAAAGTTTTTTCTTTTTACAATTCTGACTTTATGTCTCACAATTCTGACTTTACATCACGCAATTCTAACTTTACATTGCGCAATTCTGACTTTATATCGTGCAAATATTACCTTACATTGCGCAATTCTGACTTCACCTTGCGCAAATCTGACTTTATATCTCACAACTCTGACTTTAAGTCGCGCAATTCTGACTTTACATCGTGCAATTTTGACTTTTTACAATTCTGACTTTATACCTGAACATTTTTCTCAG
>JAUMHQ010000038.1:1946134-1960864 GCA_032361165.1 Enteromius paludinosus | reverse complement strand
GTCCATGTACTGAACTGTTATTATTCAACCATGCCAAGGTCAATTCAGTTTTCCATTCTATGGCACCTTTAATGTTCTCTGCGAGAGCACTAAAGTTTTGTGAGTGAGTGCAAACTTTTTTAGAGGAACACAAACATTTTGCAAGAGAATGTAAGAGTTTCAAGAGTGAATGCAAAATTCCATGAGGGAATGCTTAGTAATTCGCATATTCATTCTCTACCAAAAGTATTGTTCGGGAATACGATAGCATTAAAATATAATTTCCTCTATTTCAATACAAATATGTTTATAATCGGATTATTTTGCTTGTTACAGGGATTTCTAGGATCTGTGGGAGAAAACTAAATGGATGCAAAACTAATTTCTCAAATTTATTTGCAGAAACTCGTGTTGACCAATAATCAGCTGACCACTTTGCCGCGAGGAATCGGTCACCTGACCAACCTGACGTATCTAGGCTTGGGAGAGAACCTGCTGCAGCACCTACCAGAGGAGATCGGTATGATCCTCACCGCTGCCCTCAAACACACACCTATCCACATGCAGCTGGCTTACAGCCTTTCTTTGTCCAACTCACAGGTACACTGGAGAACCTGGAGGACCTGTACCTGAACGACAACCCTAACCTGCACAGCCTGCCGTTCGAGTTGGCGCTCTGCAGTAAGCTGTCCATCATGAGCATAGAGAACTGCCCCCTCAGCCACCTTCCGCCGCAGATTGTCGCCGGAGGCCCTTCCTTCATCATCCAGTTCCTCAAGATGCAGGGTCCCTACCGTGCCATGGTCTGAGACCACTCACACACTGTACAAAGAGGAAAAACCCAAACGCCACATGACGCTACCTTCGTCGTCATTATATCTCGGACAAGAAACTGCTTAACTGGGTTCCAATCGATGGAGTAATCACAGCCAGTTAGGTCCCCTTTACCCCCGTAGTAAACAATGTCTAGACTTCAGTTGCCAAAATTAATGTACATTAGTGATTCTGAAGAGGCGCTCATAAAATGTTTCAATCGTTTTGCCAATTTATTGAAAGTCATTATAGGGGTTTTGATGCCAGAAAACAGTTGTATGCAAAAACAAAACATTTGTACAAGTTCATTTTTGCTGCTGCTGCCGCCATACTGTATGCGAGTTTTTTTTTTTTTTTTTTTTTTTGCCAGAATTTTTATTTATTTTTTTTCCCTCTCTTATCATCCCACAACCAAAAGATTTTTATTGTACAGAGGACCTGTTTGGAAGCAGTGAACAAATTTGAGTTCTTTTTTTATTATTACTATTATAATTATTAATTGTTATTCTAGAATTGTGCCTATCCAGTGCAGTTGGGTGATTTGTGTCTGAACATTATTATCCAAGATGTTTTTAATACAGAAAGGCTAAATTTACAAAAGTCTAATTTATTTTCTTTTTATTATTGCTCATTATTTTATCGCTCCCTTTTTTTTTATATTCATCCCTCTTCACTATTGGGACGTGTTGCTGTGCTTGATATTTTAAAACGAATCCGCAATCTTTTTTTTTTCTGAGAAATATTAGTAAAGCAACAAATTAATCGGAAATCGTTTTTTAATAACAACTGCGTCATTGGTTTACCGAGCTAGGGCGTGTCTAGTTTCGGGGGTCTCTCTTCTGGACGTGGGGTTTGTGATTGTTTACTTGTTTGTCATATCCACAGTGTTGCGCTCTGCTTGTGTCCTATTGGTGAGAGTCACACCTACATATCAGGTGCTGAACAGTGCTAGCAGTTAAAGGCCCACATTTACTGTGAGGAATGCCAAACACCCATTCGACATCACTTCCGTCCCTTTTTTTTAACTGCATTTCAAGGATTTCCTGGTTTTAAACCCCATGGTTTCTGATCTTAAATTAACAGAATATTAAACAATGGTTGCATTTTTTTGCACCGTTTGTCCCACACACCGCCCCTCTTATGCTGCTGCTTTTAATGCACTTTGTACTGATATTTGGCATCCTCCTCAAGTAAAAGGGTCGCGATATTTCATGTTACCGATTAAACGTATGGAAGGGGGCATTTAATATTATTATTATTATTATTATTCTGAAGTATTTTCTTTTTTTTATTCTTTATCATGTATATTTTTTAACAGTGAATGAAAAATTTGCCTCAGCAAATTCGAACCTTAACATTCTATCAAGAACCTTTTTTTTCAAGGCTTTGACGCTAACTTCTCTTTATTAAATGTTTTGATTTAAACTTCTGTCTGACGAGTTTGTTTCTACATGTTAAAAAATTCATATCGGTTTCAAATGGTGCAGATCATCAAGTATTGAAATTAACCCCCCCCCCCCAAAAAAGTTTTCATTACATGAATTGCAATTTTTTTTTATTTCACCTTTTTAAAGAATTGAGCCGTTTCGTGCAAGATGGAATTTCTTTTGGTTTAGTATTATATATCGGGTGACTGTAAATTCCCACCTCCACTTTAGTTTATCAAGCCAAATGTATTTTGTTCGTGCTGTCCACGCTGTTTCCATTTTTTTTTTTTTTACGTTTCCTCTTGCTTTGATTTGTAAGGACATTGTGTACATCGGCAGCAGACTTCGGAGAGGCACTTCGCATTCATGGGGCCATGAAAAGGACACAAATCGCTGCTTTTTTTTATCAACCAGCAGAACCTGTTGCTGCTTATGGACCTCCTAGAAACGTAATGCTGTACAAGAACCGGCCCACGTGAGACGTTACGGACTGGTTTCTCAGGCCGGTTCTACCAGCACAGACGTTCTGCTACAGATGAAATCCCTCTGGACCTGCTCGGTGCATATGTTGCGCCTGATGCAGACGCTGAATAAAAACAAAAAAAATTACAAAAATACAAACATTGTAAAAAGGGCTTTCTCTGTTCATGCTTAACTATACACCAGAGGCATTGCATTCCTGGTTTTGTATAAAAGCTTAGAACTGTACATTTGAGTTTTCTTTGTGTGTGTGTGTGTGTGTGTGTGTGTGTGTGTGAGGGAATAGTTAGATGTTAACAAAATGGAATTATTATGTGACAATAAATGCCTTTGAGTACTTCAAGTGAGACGTGCATTAGGGACGCGGCTTTGTGACGCGTCCCATTTAAGTTAAGTTTTTTTATTTTTAGCATTTATGTGCCATTTATGCAGGGGAGTGGGGCTGGTTTTTACGTAGGATAACAGTATGATCGGTTTTGGATGAGAATGCATCACAAATCAGGAATGTAGTCACAAAAAGACAATAAAACATTAAAATAGTACTTTCAATGGTGAGTAATGACAGCGCGGTTATAATCAGCTGGGATGGCAATTTTGATTTTGATCTTGTATTGTTCTGGTGAATCCTTATGATTGGAGCTTAAGGGTATGGTTTATTTTTTATATTGTCTGTGCATTAGGTCATAGAAATTGTATAAATGAAGTTTTTTTTGTTTAGTTTTTTTTTTACATAGGAATGTTGTTTCCTGCTTTTTTTCTTGCCTTGCTATGTATAGGAAACGAGCATGTTAATTTTCTTTCTTATATTTCTTTCTTTTTTTAAGATTCAAAATTGTCTGTTTGGGTGGACAGGGATGTAAAAAAAAGTACACAAGATAAAAATGTTGCTCTTTCGTAATTGCAAAATTGTTTTTTTTTGTTTTGCCACTTCATAAGGTTATCAATTGTTGTGCGGACGTGTCTAACATACTTTATCTAGAAAAACAGCCTTAAAGGTGACTCTTGATTTCTCTTTCTTTCTGAATCAGCCCGAACAGGACCCTCTTCCATCAGATCAAGTCTTTGCTTTGATAAGCATTCTTCAAATAAATGTTCATTTGACTGCCTTACGAATGTCAAATGTGCTCCTCTCTCAACCCTCATGCATTTTTAAATGATCAGGCCAGAGTAATAATCGATCTGATTAATCTATCAATCTATAATCTGTCAATCATTTGTTACAATTTGTATAACCACAGTTTTACCACAAATATCATACTTAAACTGGTTAGAGTAGCAAAGCCATTTACCATGGTTTAACTATTGTAGTAAGTAACCATGTTTTTTTCTTTTTGGGGGGGGGGGGGTAATAAAATAATAGGAAATTTTCGTAAGGGACACCTGAAAAAAATATTTAAGGTATGTAAGATTACTATAAAGCGACAGGCAGGTGAGTTTGATGAAGGTTCGAGCTAAAATCTGCAAGAATAGTGTTTTTTGTTTTGTTTTGTTTTTAGAGTATACGTGCTCATATACCGTGTAACTTATGTAGTAAACATAGCGTTAGCTTACATTTCCGGTAGATGTCGCCGCTTCATCGCTCCTCGCTGCTCTCGCTGACTGAGTCCTCTGCATTGTTTACCTCTTTCTCATTCATCACTTAGCCTGCTACTTGAAAAACTGTTTTGCAGTAACGTTTTCAGATATTATTAGGGTTCCCACGGTCACGGAGAGCCGGAAAATGTGAGGGAATTGTAAAATGGTTGATTTTAGCCATGGAGACGTCATGGAAATAAGCTCGGTGAGGGTAGTCAGCTCTAAAACGTTAATTGACTAGACATTCCTAAAATTTGTTTGAAATTAATCTCAGAGAAGATAAAATGGCCTTCATTTATAACGGTATAATGAACTACTGGTTATAAAAATAGGTCTAGTGGTAGTATGCTCTTTCTGAATTCGACGATCAGCGATAAACAATCACTTTATGTTCAGGTAAACACTTAAACAAGTAGTTAATTCGATTTAAACCAGTCAGGCACGTATAAAAAGTGTTTTAAGGCGAGAAACCCCGGGTGAATAACCTAGGCCCTAGGATAAAAATAATAATAAAATAGGTATCACCATACTTACATAGTTGATATGTTGTATAAGGCCAGGCAAATTAAGTATGAAACCCATTGTTGAAGGTGCCTTTTGGATGTTTTCTTTCCATTCGTTTGAAAAAGTACTTCATGATAAGCCAAAAACCGAGAAATCTCAGAATTAACAGATGCGTGGGAAAAAAAAATTACAGTGTCTTGCCTTAAGTGGTTTCTGGGCATATGGGCTTTTTTACTGTGCCTAAAATGCATATTCCTAAAATTTGTTTGAATTTCACACCAGAGTACTTAAAATGGCCTTCATTTGTAAAGTTATAGTTATGAACAATTGGTTTATTAAGTTATTAAAAAATGTCTGTGTTAGATTCGATGATTAGCTTACTATCAACGATAAACAATCACTTACTTTATTCTCTCTTGTTAAGGCAAACACTAAAACAAGTTGTTTAATTGATTTCAACCAGTCAGGCAGGTATAAAAAGTGTTTTAAGTGGTTCCTGGGCATGATTTTGGCGTTTCCACCTCGCCTCACTTGACAGCTGCTAAGCAACGTCAAATTCGGGGGCTGGCGTTTCGAGAGAGTAGGCGTGGCTTGCGTAATTTAGAGCGCGAGCTTGCGAGCGTCTCGTTTAGATCGCGCCTCTCTCACACGCACGCGCAGCGCGCACACGCGTAATATGATTACGCCTCTATTAGCCCTGCGCGCGCACAGCTGAGTGGAGCGCCGGCGATGAAGCGCGGTCTTCACACGCGCCGCCGAGGAGATGCGAGGAATTAATGGTGCACGTTTTTTCACGCCGAGCCACTTTAAAAACAGAAGTCACACTCCGAGGACCGTTTTTTAATGGTTTAATAAGTTTGTGGGTCGTGTTAGGCTTTTTTCAATAAGGTAAGCTCTTTTTCTGTCTTATTTTTTGCTAGTGTGATATTTTGGAACAAAGTATGAGAAAGATATATGACCCTGAACCACAAAACAAGTCAAAGGGTATTTTTTTTTCTTTTTCTTTTTTTTGTATTGACATGTGTAGTAATTCTAAATCATATGAACGTTGAGCAAATAAGTTTTCCATTGATGTTTGTTAGGATAATATTTTTCTGGAATCTGGTGGAGCAAAAAAATCTAAATATAAAAAAAAAAAAAGGTTTAAAATTATCTAAATGAATATCTTAACAATGCATTTTATTAATCAATATTAGGTTTTATATATATATATATATTTACTATAGGAAATTTCATGGAACGTGATCTTTACTTCATATCTTAATTATTTTTGGCTTAAGGAATAAAATCCATAATTTTGTTGGCTGTTGCTACAAATATAACATGTGCTACATTACCTGATACATTTTTACTAATTTTTTTAAATAATAATTTTTTTCCTTATTTTTTTTAGATACCAAAATGACAAAAAATGTCACTGTTGTCTTCAGTAATATGGAAAAAATGAACGGCCATCAACCGAAAACCTAATTTCAGTTGTAAGAGGAAGAGATTGTGATTCTCAACAATGAATTGTAACAATTCAACCAATGAGACAGGTGCATACACCCTGCTGATGGCCCTTCCCATGACTGTCCTGGTGGGGTTTCTCATCCTCCTCATTGTCTTTGGCAATGTGCTGGTGATAATCGCAGTGTTTACGAGCCGAGCCCTCCGGGCTCCCCAGAACCTCTTCCTGGTGTCGCTGGCCTCCGCTGATATATTGGTGGCCACTCTGGTGATGCCGTTCTCATTGGCCAATGAGCTGATGGGCTGCTGGGCCTTTGGCCAGGTTTGGTGCGAAATCTACCTGGCTTTGGACGTTCTCTTCTGCACGGCCTCGATCACTCATCTGTGCGCCATCAGTCTGGACAGATACTGGTCGATCACGCAAGCCATCGAGTACAACCTCAAGCGCACGCCGCAACGAATCAAGCGCATTATTTTTATAGTTTGGATCATCGCCGCTGTGATCTCCTTCCCACCTCTGATTACCATGGAGAAGCAAGAGGGCAATCACTGCAAAATCAACGGAGAAGCATGGTACATTGTTTCCTCTTCCATCGGCTCGTTTTTCCTGCCTTGCATCATCATGGTCCTTGTGTACATTCGAATTTACCAGATCGCCAAGAAGAGGACCAGAGCGCCACCTGGAGATCGGAGGATAAAGGACGCGGGGAAGAAGGAGAACGATCTGGAGAAGGATCCTCATGAGAAGCTCAATGGAAATCCAAGCCCTAAACCGGACGACAAGGGTGAGATAAATGGCGTGGAAATGGAGGAATCATCCTCGTCGGACCACAAGGTCTCCAACCCTTGCTCCCTCAAGAAGAAGAGCTCAAAAGGAAAGACTAAGCTGAGCCAAATTAAACCTGGGGATGGCGACAAGCATGAGGTCCTTCAGACCACTAAGACCAGCAGGTGGAAGGGCCGCCAAAACCGGGAAAAGCGATTTACTTTCGTCTTGGCAGTGGTCATAGGTGTGTTCGTCATCTGCTGGTTCCCGTTTTTCTTCACCTACACACTGATGGCGTTTTGCGAAACGTGCGTGCCAGAAACCCTTTTCAAGTTTTTCTTCTGGTTCGGCTACTGCAACAGCTCCCTCAATCCCATTATATACACCATCTTCAATAATGACTTCCGAAGGTCCTTCAAGAAGATTCTCTGCCGGAGAGATAACAGGAGAGTGGTGTGAATTTGGCTGCTGTGTGTTTCTTTTCCTTTCCTTTGTCCAATGTAATATATCACATGGCGTTTACCGGGAAATCCCTGTGTACAGTAAACCAGCATGTTGTGTGTCATTATACAACAAGAGGGAAAAAAAGACCCTTACATGCTTTGTACAAATGCAACAATGCATGGTTATGCAATTACAGCACAATGCATATTCATCCATTTCTGACGTGTATTGTTGTATCCTTCTTGATATACAGTGAGTGGTGTAGTTTCATAACTCTGGTATTTTAATCATCTTGGAGGGACGTATTTGAAGACAATGCATCAATTGCAAACCATGCTGTTGAAAATGTGAAAAACAATTCAAAAAGGACTACAAACTTGGCCTTCAAACTTCATAATGTGCTGCAAAACGTGCCGCAACGTGCATGTCGATTTGCTCTCGCAGGGTTTGTTTATTTCACTGGCATGTTGTACAATTAATTCTGAAGGTGTTGATATTGTTTGGTGGACTAATTGTCTTTTTTTATCCCTGTCAGTAACGGTTCGTTTAATATCTTGCTGTGGACCATTAGGCAAAAGGATGTTGAGCTCGTCTGACTGGAACCTGACAGGCCGGTGTCACAACATATCTCTCCAGCTTTTGATGTAGTTTCAATCTGTCACCATTGATATAATGGATGGATCTTTAGTACCACAACACAAGGGATAGTTACAGTCTATGACTAATAAACTGTGTGTCAAACAGGTTGCTGGTTTAGCTTGCAAATTTGTAGAAATGCACAACAAAACACAGCTGAATATTCAGCAAGATATCGAATGACAGACAATACAGATTCTCCAGGTCAAGGTGAGGTCAGGCCTCTCGCCATGCTGTTTTTTTCCCCTCGGGATATGAGGAGTGACCTGAGATATCCAGTTGTAGAGAGATGGAGCGAGTGTCCAGTCAAATTGCTAGAATGGTTGAAAACAAAGGTCTTGAATGACATCTACAAACTACCTGTCACTGTGCGTTATTGCCATATCTGAAAAACCAAATCATGATGTATGACTCACTTTCGATATATTGGCTGTTTTCTGGTTGTGCTCTCAACATGTTTAAACCACAGAGGTCTGAAAAGAAATTGTGTTTGCACACACAAAAAGAGAAAACACTCAAAAAAATAAAAAAATAAAATAAATATATATATATATATATATATATATAAATAAAAAGCGCAGAGCCGTTTTTTGTCTGCTATTATTCTGGACAGGCAACTGGAGATTTTTTCTTATGAAAAGCAAAGCTTCACTTAGGGATTAGACTCTGAAAGAGTCTAAAGTGTCTTCGCAGAAGAAAAAAAATGTGTTTACAGTAATGCTTATACAAATTAAAAGAAAATATTGACTATGATAAACATGAAAATACACAAAGTTTTGAAAGTATTTCAAGAGAAGTAGTTTTGTGTAGACCGATCCTTAACAGACACAACAGGCCCGCCCACTTAGACAAAAGCAACGATTGACATACAAATTGCAAATTACAGCTAATTTTGTTTGTTCATATGTGCAACCAATACGGAGTATCTGCTACTTGCAAATAGCCTGTCTTGTTGGCAGAGGCTATTTATGCTAACTCCACTGATTAACGTATGATTGGTCTAGTCAACATTACAAAATGTGGTCGTCAGCTCCAGTGGTGCAGACAGTTAAATGTGTGTCGTATTCATTTGGACGCGATCGATCCAGTGTTCAAATCTGCTTTTTGGCAAATAATTTATTTTTTTAAATCATATTACATCAGAAAAGCAATAAAAATGAAAGAAAAACATGAAAATAAAGAATTGTGTAGGGTCAGAGTAGGTGCATGGAGTGCTTTATTGTTTTTAAATGTACTACATTACTGACATTCAGATAATCGCAACTATTTGCAGTAAATATTATAAATAGCACAAAATCGACACACTGGTGAGGAGAAGGGAAAATGTACATAAACACTCCACTCAGGTCACAAACAGAAAAGAAACAAAAATAAATGAAAGTGTACAGAAAATAAAGTTGTTGGTAGAGCAAGTTGAAGAGATCTTCACCTTGTCATCTTGTACTGACGCGCATATGCGCCTGCGCAGTTATCAGTCACAAAATTACCCAGTGGCCGTTACAAGCTATTTGCATCGAGTGTACATAGCATCTATCGCTAAGAAAATATGCTGTTTTCACATGCCGTATGATATTCTTCAACTTTCTTATTTTGCACGTTAGAACTTTTCTGATAATCACATGGAATTGCTCAAATCCCTCAGGTTTCACATAAGAAATGAACAAACGGCAAACGTTGCTGTTATCTGTCAGCGATTATCTCGTCAATTTCAATTATTTTTCTCGACTTTAATGCCTCAGTTAACCATTCGCCTCAGAAATCGGTCGATTATGTGGCTGCTTGCTTTGCCCCCTTTTGAGTTCTAATTCAGGAATAGCGTTTTACAAATAGCGTTAAACACTGCCTGCAGTGAAGTTCCCCAGTGGAAGCAATACATTTATATGCTGGAGAGAACGTACCGAGACCTTCATAATTATGATGGATCATGATAATTTAATCTCATATATAAGCATCATTAAATCGTCAAGACAGCGGGGTGATAATTACGAAGTTTAAAATAAGGTTTTTATTACACGGACCTGTAGCGCCGGTTTCCGTAGCCTTTTATGAACTGACATAAAAGCATTAAATGGCAACTTTAAAGATACGACAGCGGCGCATTACCTCCCACAGTGGCAGAGCTGCGCTTGAGAGATATATGACGTGATATGAGCTGGAGGTAGCTGGTAGATCCTGCCGTCCTGAAGTGTGTGTGAGTGGGAGACCGCAAAGATGGACATTCAGTGGGAGAGTGCAGGGGGTTGTATTGATCAGCTTCACTTCAAAAGTGTGAATGAGAGGGAAGAGGGTGTTTTGGTCAACTTCGTGAGAAAAAAAAAAACTATCTTGATGGGTAATTACATCAGTGCAGCTGAGGACTGCGAGAATTACTGCTGGCAGCCAGGGTTTGCAACGGTTTGTCAAAGACAAGACTGTCAAGAATATATATGTATATATATATATATATATAAAAGACATCAATAAATATAAATAATAATACATTATTATTGTTATTATTATGATCAGGTAAGATTATGCTTTATGCCGCTCTTTAATGAACAGACCACCCTAAATAAATCTGTACAAAACAGTGCTTATGTCCATTACTTTTATAACAAAATATCTGATAAAAGTCTACACGATTTATGCTAATTTCCTTGGTGTTTATAAAAATAATAATAAAATCACAAAAATTATTAATTTTTTTTTTTTTACAAAAAAGAATAATCATAAATCATAATAATAACAATTATATCAGCATTAAATGATGATGGTGATGATTTAAATACTTTATGAATATTACATTTATAAATAAAATACAACTATAATAATGATAATAATGCATTGCACAACTTTAGCAACAGTACTACTAGTAATAATTATAACGAAACATTATCATCCTCACCATCACAATGGTTATGCTTCATCGTATTGCCAGCCTTCTAGAAATCTGAACAAAAATATAAAGAAAAAAAGTATTCTTTAATAAACTGAAATGGCAGGTATTTTAAAAATAAATAAATAAATAAATAAAATCACAATAATAATAATTATCATATACACGTTTTAATATATATTAGAATATAAAATGATTATTAAGAAAAATGGTTACAATTACATTAAAAATAATTAACATGATGATTATAATAATAATTTTAATTAGTATTAATAATTTAACTAATTTCTTTGGTTTGTTAAAAAAGAATTACAATAATTATTATTATACCAACATTAATTATAAATTTTCACATATAATAATATATATTTTTTAGTTACTATTATAAACTAATATATCTATATTTAAAATAATCAAAATAATACTCAAGTAGTATATTATCTAACAGGTATTATTATATTTTATTTATATATATATTCTTTATTATGGGTTTGAAACGGGCTTACGTAATTAAAGGAATGCTCTAAATAATGTCTATTGACAGCATTTGATTACCATTGTGTTACAAAATCAACAGAAATCTCATCTAGAATAACGAACTTAGAAATGAAAAGTCTATGTGGAATTATAACAACAACTGGGGGCCTTCAAAGAAGCTGGAGCCCCGGGGCTCCCAGGACCATAATGCAAGATTAAACAGGATGCAGGCTAGACTAAATGTGTGCGCAAAGGAAGGTTTCGAGAGCTGGCATATGTTGCACTGCATGATAAACTTTACTTGTAACAAACGCTACCTCATCACAGCAGATGACTGCACTGAATGACAGAATCAAGAGCCAAAATGCTCGGTCTCCAGATGCCGTCTCGTTTGAAACTTTTAGACTTGGCTGGCGGCTATCAGCGTGTGTAGGTACTACTGATCCATGTTTGTCCACTTTTAAGCGACGCCAATGAATTCAAAAACTTGAGAAGCCTCAAAGGTCAAGCTTAAAGACAGGCTGAGTGCTTTCAGAAGAGAACACACTGTGCGTTTTCTCATGCAGCGCTGTTAATCAATAGCAGTTTCTCTTTTTTTTTTTTTTTTTACAGCAAGCAAACAAAGAAGCAGACATCTTATTAAAGAGAGCAATGGGAAGTGGGAGGGAGCGGAATTGAGGAATTTGTTCGCCCCATCCAGCATGTTTCCTGGACCCTACTTTTTCCTCGCAATCCACCCTGTGGGAAATCAATTTGTGTTTGTCAAATGAGCAATACACTTAAAGCCACTGAAATGCAGCTGTGTACCAGAGTATGCGTGTTAAGCACAGTGATGCAGTCTCACAGCACATTTAAGAAAAAACAAACGGAAGAAATGCAGCGCTACGAGTGTTTAATTGCAGAATGCAGTTTATAAGTTTAGTCTGCGGGAACACAAGCGACATGAGACGAATTCTGATGGGCTTCATTATTTCACTTTAGTGCACAAAGTTTGAGAGTGACGCCAAAGATGCCATTTCAAATGTTTCTTTTAGACTTCTTTTAGGTTGTATCCTGTGCAATGGAGGGATTGGCTTTTTGAATTTGTCTTGTGAGATGCCCATAATCTCTACCATCCTCTAGCATTGATAGGAATATATGAATTTGCCAAAATAAAACATCAGAAAATGGAAGTCAAAAGAGAATTTGCTTGTATAGGCAATTATTTACTCTATTTGCATGTTAACAGTGACATCAGATACAAATTTCTACAACTTTGCAGAATCATATAATATATTATATGGCAACTATACATTTTTTGCTGTAACAGTCATGGTTGAGTTACGGGTTGGGCATTACGTTTAAGTTTGGGTTATTTTTTGCAACCCAAGTCATATGGTTTCTTCTGATTTTGTTGTGTTATGACATTATGCTTGCATTTACTATGATTAAGTTAAGGAATAATGCAGTTAAAGAATAATGCAATGTAAAAACTTGACCTTTAACTTGACCTTGAAGTTCCACTAAATCAGCATGATTTTTTAGTCCCTGGAGAATGGCTATAAATTTTGTCACATGAACTGAAAATGGCCTGAAGGTCAGATAACTTCATATCAGTATGAAGATGTTTGGGTCGGTGAGGACGAGGAAGGCCGCAAATGTCATGAGACACTTAAATAGTAAGTAGTTCCTGCGGTGAGCAAATCAGCATGGAGTAAAAGCAGGCTCCTCCGGTAGTCCGTTCACACAGGCTCCGCTGGGAATCGGTAGCCAGTACTTCAGATGGTTTCCTCTTTGCATCTGTTGCCCTTTTCCCTTGTGGCTGTTTTGGTAAGTGGAAATTTGCTGCAGAAATTTGAAGACCTGCCAGACAGAGAAATCATGTTTCTGAATGTACGTGCATTTGTGTGCGTGTGTACCTGTCAATATTAAAACAGAACAAATTGGAAATTGAGGTAAACATTGGCTCACTGAGGGAACAACAAGCAGTGGAAAATAAGTGTTTTAGTTTTAATGAGGCCATTTGAAGCTACTGAATAACATTATACTGAAGTTTCTTCCAGTGATTTGGAAAGAGCCCCTTATGTGCTTTCCAATGTGAAAAAATGAAGAACTTCTGGAGATGCACTCCATCCAAGGTCTTTTATTACCTGGAGAAAACCATCCATTAGCATTCCTATTTATTTAATGGCAGCTTCATAATTCATACTAGTTTTTCCCCTTTTTCTCTTGTTGTTTTTCCGAATTGTCACGGCTGCAACAAGACAACAATTCGTTTGGATAGGATCTTTTAACCGAACCAGGATCACAAACTGGTCTCTAAACGTCTCATTTACAAACCGAACTAACGATTCAGTCACAAATTGGACTGAATCGGTCCAAGCCGTTTAAACCGTCTCTTTCGGAGTAATGTGACAGTGTCAATAAGATAACACCTTTTCATAATGAGTATGAAACAAACCTATGACAAAAAGCTGATTTGCTGAAATAAGTCAGACTGACTGTCTTTTTTGTTTGTTTTGTTTTGCGGCGACGACGGCATCACGCTAGGAAGCCAAGCCCACAGCGAAACCTCATTGGTCTAAAGTCCCACTTCATGTGATATTAATGTGTATGTGTATATTAATTGTCAAATCTGATTGGCTGTTACTGCTTTACCAGAGGGAGCAGTATCATTCATGTTGTGGGAAGAGAAATTACTTGATGCTGGACGTTTGATAAGGTAAGCTCTGTAAACAGCATTTAATATTGTGTTAATATATAGCAAATTGACCATCACAGGAAATAATTAACATTTATATTTAGTTTGGAAAATCTGCTTGCTGTAGTCTTACACTTAAAATGGCAGTCTGTGAGTGATTGTTTGTTCATTTTTTACAGGGGCTGTAGTGAATTTGGGGCCTCAGGCAAATATAGGAACAGGGCCCTATATTTGCACAAATTTACTGTTATTTGCTGCTACACATTGATGCCACATATGTGTACACTCCAGTGTTTCTACATTTTTTATGTACATATTATTATGGGATTCTTTCATTGACATTAATATTTTTTTTATTTAGCAGACACTTCTTTCATGTTGCAGACCACGAAATAGTACTTATTATATTTAAATGGCACAACCTTGTTTATGCTATATTTTCGTGCACATACTGTATTTTGATGCAGCTAAATTCTCAATAAATCTGTTTTTATTGATACCGTTTCTCTTGGGATGAATATGAAATAGTGACTGAATACCCAGGCAGAAATGACACGTGGGGCCCAGATGGGTTAACTAGGGGTTCCATGGGAACTGTGTGGGCATGGGCTTTGGCTGGGTGAAA
>JAUMHQ010000038.1:1917934-1928621 GCA_032361165.1 Enteromius paludinosus | reverse complement strand
ATTATTCGTGTATTACCTTTGCCTGGACCTGGACTTCCCCTCTGCTTTTCCCTACGGACTCTGTTATATGGTATTTCAACCTTTTGCTATGTTTTTCGACTCTGCCTCTGCCTAGCCTACGTTGTTGTATATACCGGTGATTGAACGCTTCCATTCAGACTCTGAGCTCTTTTAATAAACTGCTGCACTTGAACTCGCACGCCTCGCGTACTCTGTCATGACACTACCTAGGAATGTGAATTTTGGTCTGTCTGAGCAGCTATCTGTTAATTTATTGCACCACAGATGATAAATGTTCTACCATTTAGCATATTTAGCAATGTAAATCATTGTTTTGGCTACCTGTTATGTTAACTCACCTGCATATACACATCAGAAGAATCTACTGAATTTTTTTATGGATATAAAAGTATTATTAGCAATCAATAACTTCTTTAATCCATTATACATCTAATTTATTAATTAATCAGAGACTACAAAAAAAGAAACACCATAGGCTTTGTTTAGTTTGCTTAAAGTGTTCCACAAATTAATACTTTGAATAAATGAATGAACTAATAATTCTTTAGATTTATTATCATCCTTTTTTTGTTTGTTTGTTTAATATGTACATCATAGCATTGTATTTCCAGGAACCACTGGAAGAGAATCTGCCTCATTAGAACATTGATTCATTAATGCAGCGAACATAGCCGTGACAAAACCAGGCAATAGTGATAATAAGTGCTGTGTGGCTCTGGTTCATGTTAAAGTGCAGGGGGGCCTATCTCCTCTGATGAAGAAACTCATTTATACACTGTCACACGCAAGAGGTCATCCCTCTCCGTATTCTTCTATTGACCCAGGTTGTTCGTTTATTATGGGCAGCTTTTTTATTGAAGGATGATTACCCTGAGTGATGTCAGGCTAGAGGAGAAAAGATCGACCAGAATAATGGCATTCCAGAGTGAGAGAGTCAATGCACTCTCTTTCCTTCTGTGCTGCTCACTAATTGAGTCACATCCTCCCCTCATCCATTATTTACAGCTGATCAGCCTTTCCTGGCATCTATGGATTTGATAATCATCCCCATGTCCATATTAAATATGTGACATAAATTTCACTACAGGGGCCTGTCAGTAGAAAGGCCACAGGAGAACAGAGGCCATGAGAGTAAAGCATAAGCACAGAACTTTTTTTTTTTGATGCATGGAAATGACAGTATGATCCGGACATGTATAAATATGTTATACATATGCAATACAATTAAAAAAAAGGACATGAATATAAAGACACACAGGCCAAGACTATAATTATACTAAATGTGATAATTAAAACAACTTATACATTTACATTAGAGAAAAGGGCTTACAGATGAGAAAATATATAGCATACATTTGGGGCTGGTGATATGACCAAGGTTTCCCCTTCAGGAAATTGAGTTATGTCAAAACCCTTTAGGAACTCCTTAGCCATTCTATGGCATGTGGGGAATCATAGAGAAGCAAGACGTCACAAGAGGCTAATGTGAGGAATCAGGAAGCATAAAGGTGCACCAGCAACCCAGTAAGCAAACAAATTTGGCCCAGATTTAACAAGACATGGGCCAGATGTTAAATGTAGATATGTGGGTCATATAAAAATGGCCGAACTTGATCCACATTATAAATCCATTCAAAATATTTTTTTACTAAAATCTCAATGTTTTCTCATACCGACAGGTAATATATTCACATCCAGTATGTGGAATATCTTGAAATAAATTTTGATATATATATGTGTGTTTTAAAATGCATAACACAAAGCTCATGTTGCATCTTTAATTATGTGTTAACAAATATGTGAAATTATATTCATGCCTCAAATTATATTATATAATATTATAGAACAATATATCCTTTTGTTTTTTCATTCAATTTACAGTTAAACAATACATTATGGCATTTCAGGACATTTTATTTCACTTTTATGTACTATTTATGACATAAGCTTAACTTTTAAACATAAATTAAAAATATAAAAATAAATAAATGTGTGCATATCAAAATTAGCCGTGTCAAAATGAATTGTTTCTATTATGCATCGTGCTGCAGATGAGAATGATTCGGTATCGGTTCAGTAATAGACCATAACCAGCTATAACATACTAACGTGCTTTGTCCCAACTGCTTTAAAAGCCGACATCTGGGCACATTTCGGCTTTTATGAACAGAGCTACTGTCTCAGGTTTTCGAGGAATGGCAGGTATCAGATAAAGATTTAGTGCTTGTGACAGATAATGCGTCAAACATGATCGCTGCAGCTCAATTCAGAACATTCCCTCACGTTAAATGCTTCGTGCAAATGAATCTGGCATTGCCGTGCGCGCTTAAAGTGGCCGCACTCTCCCGGCTTTTGGCCAAAATCCGCCTAATATCAACATACTTCCATCGCAGCACCACAGCGAGCCACTGTCCGAAAGTCAAACAGCAATGTCTTGGCCTGAGAAATCACAAGCTGATAACTGATGTCAGAAGAGAGCAATCCGACAGTGTCTCCCATTGCTACTCTAAATGCTATTTTAGCTTATAAATTATAATTTCATATATAATTTCATTATAAATTTGTTCAAGAAGTGTGTTTTCATTAAGAATGTAAAATTAAAGTTTCACTTCATATATCTGACTGTCTGTGTTTATTAACAAAATTATATACATGTGAATTAAAATTGAAAACTGAGTATGCAGTGCATCGTCAATGCATCGAGATATTGTATTGAACCGATTCGATGACATGCTAATCGTAATCGAACCGAACCGTGAGACCAGTTTAGTTTCACCCCCCTAATCAAAATGCAAATGCTTGCTTTAAAGCACTGTCAAGAACAAGGAAAACCAACAGGTGTTGATATAATCTCAACCGTAAAGCCGTGTTTGGCGAATAAGAAGCCTGAAAAAGTTTTCAGAAGGTGGAGATGACAGCGCAGGTGCAGTGTTTACGTGTGGACAAATGGTCAAACCGCAGTTTATTCTGCGGTTCTGAAAATAACTGCATTCATGTGGACAGGATCTTAATGGGTGCACGTGTTGAGCATTTAAATAATATTCAAACTGGAGCAGAGGGAGTAAACAGGGCATCAACTCACTCAGCTGACAAGTAGTGAGAGTCCATCTCTCTGATGTTTTCACAGGCAAGTTTAGTCCCTGATATTACATAAATAATAGATACACCCATATTTCATGTGTAGATGAGCAATTTTGATAGTTTTGTAAATGTTTTGCTGGTACTTTGTCTATTTTATAGCTGTGTGCAGGATGGAGATGCAGGGATTCTCAAAACTTTACTTGTAATATAACAGGAATAACATTAAAGAAAAAAGTTATAAACACAACGTTACAACATTAATCACGGACAAGGGTAAACTCAAACAGACATGACATAAATACAAAAGGACCTAATCAAAAGACCTCAAAACAGCTGGGAAACACATGGGGAGACTTATGAACTAATAATAACAATGACAGGAACTTCTAAATATGGGAAAAGTGGAGTAAAAAAAAGGAAGGACGTCATGAGTGAGGACGTGAAACGTTCGGGTAAAAATGCAAAGTGTTTATTAGCTCTCAGGGTCAGGAAGACAAGGTCGAGCACCGGCAAACATAAACAACGTAGGCTGAGACAAGAGAATAATCCGTATCCAAAGCGAAGGTCAGTTACCGTGTAAACAGTGTCCAAAGTAGACGGCAAGGCGAAGATCCGTGAAACAGAAAATGGTCGGCAACAGGTAAATCCAAACAGAGAAACAGACAACAATACAGACGAAAGGCTAGAGCTGGGGTGACAGTGAAAATGAACCGCGACAAAACAAACAGACTTGTATATATACGGGTGGTGCTGACTGAATCATTGAACCTAATTCGGAACAGCTGTGAAGGAGAGGTGCATTATGGGGAATGGTGTCCAGGTATGAAAACAGACACAAAACACAGAGTACATAGAAGGCTGGAGTGCCAAACACAGTCTTAAGCTGGCAGCTCCAGCTGGGCATGACATAGCCCCCCCTTAAGGAGTGGATTCCAGATGCTCCTGACGCTGAAAATGGTGGAATGACCACCAGGGAGGAGCGGGCGGCGGAAACGCCCACCTCAGTGGAGTCCATGGAGAGGATGCCCACCAGGGCCGATCAGATAGTTCTGAGGGCAGAGCTGTCGGCAGAGAAGTCCACTTGGGTGGAGCAGACAGTGGAGAAGCCCTCCGGGGCGGAGCAGGCGGTGGAGACGTCCTCCTGGGCAAAGCAGGCGGCGGAGAAGCCCACCGGGGCAGAGCAGGGAGTGGAGACGTCCTTCTGGGCGGAGCTGATGGCGGGAACGCCTTCCAGGGCGGGGCAGATGGTGAGAAACTGGGTCTAACTGGACTTGACACGGCTCCTCGTACCATGATTCGGGAGTGAAACCTGTTATTTGCGGGCTAGGAACCGCGAGGACCTGCAGTGGTTCGATTGGCTGAGAAACCGGGAGCAACTGGACAATACACGGCTCCTCGTACTGTGCTTCAGGGTTGAGACCCGTTACATGCGGGCTTGGAACCGCGAGGACCTTCAGTGGCTCGATTGGCTGTGAACCCTGGACCAACTGGACAATACACGGCTCCTCGTACCATGAAACGGGAGTGGGACCCATTATTTGCGGGCTAGGAACCTCGAAGACCTTCAGCAGCTTGTCTGACTGCGTAACTGGGACCGACTGGATGGGGGACAGCACTCCTGGCTGTATAACTGAACCAGACTGAACACTACACAGCCCCTCTCGCTGTGAATTGGTGTCAGAACCCGTCACTAGTGTTTAAGGGATCGCTAATACGGGTGACGGCTCCTCAGGCTAGAAAACCAGAATTGACTGGGCGGAAAACAGCACACCTGGCTGCATAACCGGTACCGACTGGACATGGAACAGCACCTGAGGCTGTCTTACCGGAATCAGCTTGGCGGAAAGCGGCCCCTGTCGCCGCAAAATGGGGTTGCTCCCCGTTTCCTGTGATATAGAAACCTTGAGGGATTTAGCTGGAGGTGGAAACCGTGGTGGTGGATCAGCAACCGCGATGCTGGGTTGGCGTCCGCGGATTCGGCCGCCATTTTGTGTACAAACGGCGCACGCCGAATGGTGCAGCGAGTGCCAGTCCACGGGTTCCCTTCTGCGTTCACGGCGCAGCGCTTACTCCTTGCAGAGCGGGGTGTCTGTACATGTTCCTCCACCTCACCCACGGTGTAGGATGACCCACAAAAGTCTAACATAAAGTCAATAAGCATTTCTAAAGGCCAGTTGGGTTCCTCTGTGGGTAGATCGGGTAGCAAATCACGATCTAAACCAGACATAAAGTACCCCTTTATTGTCGCTTCGTCAACATTGACTCGGTGTGATACTGAGACGAAATCCCACACATACGCGTCAATCTGACGTCCTTGCTGATATAAAGCACGCAGAAATGTCTCTGAAGCAATCGATAAATCCTGCCGGCAAGGCGATGAATGTTCCCGGTGTGAGCCCTGAATAAGCCCACTGCTGAACTCTTTGTGATGGTTCATTCTGTCATAAGTGAGGACGTAAAATGTTCGGGTAAAAATGCAGAGTTTTTTTTTTTTCTCTCAGAGTCAGGCAGACAAGGTTGAGCACCGGCAAACATAAGCAATGTAGGCTGAGACAAGAGAATAATCCGTATCCAAAGCGAAGGTGCCACACTTAAACAGGCCTTCACCACACCACTCCTAAGTTACCCCGATCCGGACATCCCTTTTGTAGTAGAAGTTGGAGAAGGGGAGTGACTGACAGCAGAGAAATACAGAGGGTCTGCCAAGGGAAGGCATGAGTTTACCGTGAAAGAATACCCACATGGGATTGCGCACAAGGAATCGGCCACGTGGACACCTAGCCAAGCACAGGGGCTGACCGGGATCGGGCAAAGCTGACACCGGTGCTGGGCCTGGGGTCAAACAGCTCTGCCAAGCCTGACTGCCACAGTTGCTGGAAGATGCTCGAGGAGGGTTCGCGGACCGGGAAATCGACTGGGAGAAAAAAGCGCTTGCATCCCTGTGTCAGAGGGAATGGCGCAGCAAGCAGGACACCGGCCAGTGTTAGCTATCTGTTTTGCAACAGACAGGAAGACACCAGCACAACACGGAGGCTGTAATAACGTGCAAAATTATTCAGTGTCGCCAAGAAGCTCTACAATGTTTGCCAGGTAGCACGTATCTAGGCCAGAGTCTCATGACAATGTGACAGTAGGCCGGCCCAAACACAAGGCACTCTTCACTTACCGAAAGATGTTTGGAGGTCCCCGACCCTCTTCCTGGAAGAGAACTCCAGGGGCTCAAAGAGACCCCTCTGAAGGCCAGCCAGGACAACAGAGAGGTCCCAGGAGGGTACCAGGGGTGACCTAGGGGGATTTAACCTCCTGGCACCCCTCAGGAACATCGTGATGAGATTGTGCTTCTCCAAAGATTGGCCATTCACAGCATTGGGATGTTCTACAATAGCAGCCTCATACACTTTCAAAGTGGAGGGTGACAGCATGCGCTCCAACTTCTCTTGCAAGAAGAAAAGCACTACTCCAATCGTGCATGTTCAGGGTTTTTTGGTGCAAGCAGAACAAAAGCTAGTGAACAGACGCCACTTCAGTGCATAGGCTCGTCTCATAGAGAGGGCCCTAGCCTGAGTGATGGTGTCCACCACCGCCGGTGTCAGAGCACTCAAGTCTGCCGCATCCCATCCAGGAGCCACACGTGGAGGTTCCACAGATCTGGGCATGGTTGCCATAGGGTGCTGAACCCCTGAGATAGGAGGTCCCTACTCAGAGGTATGCGCCAGGTAGGGGCTGTCATGAGGAGCATAAGTTCCAAAAACCAGGTCCTGGTGGGCCAGAATGGCACAACCAGCAGGACTTGTTCCTCGTCGTCCCTGACCTTGCGCACTGTTTGTGCGAGAATGCTCACTGGGGGAAAGGCGTACTTGCGTAGGCCTTGCGGCCAGCTGTGTGACAGTGCATCCGTGCTGAGGGGCCCCTTGGTCAAGGAGGTATACAGCTTGCAGTGGGAGGACTCGTGGTAAGCAAACAGGTCCACCTGGGCTTCCTCGAATAAATTCCAGATCAGCTCAACCGTCAGGGGGTGGAGACGCCATTCTCCAGAAAGTGTGAGATGTCATGAGAGTGCTTCGGCCGCACGATTGAGCTGTCCCGGAAGATGGGCAGCCCGCAGTGATTTGAACTGCTGCTGGCTCCAGAAGAGGAGATGGCACGTGTGAGGACCGCCCGAAGATGGCCCAGACAAATCACCTGGAAGCCGGATGGAACAGTTACTGCGGAAGGGGTGAGAGGTCCGTGAGTGGGTTACTGGCGGAGCAGCTCTCACCGTGACCTTCAGATCACCGCCTGCCCTTCACTGGGGCACAAAAATTCGACACAGGGAGCAACTGACGGATCGCCTACAGACCCCCGAAGGAGAGAGTGGTGTGATTGCAGGACTGACGGGGGCATGGATTCGCAATGAACACATGCACCCTCCACGAACACCTCTTCAGCATGCTGGAGCCCCAGACACTGAAGGCGTCGTTGGAAGTCAGGTAACGACAGCACACCCAAGAGGACATGGCCGGAACGGCATCTTTGAAAAGACTTGAACCGACCTTGAAACTGCTCTTTATGTGAAACGCCTAGGGGAATTTCCGGTAAACAGGGACTTTGTCTGACGTTGTCTCACCACACCGAACAGCCTCCTCTTGATTCGCCAAGCCGAATGGGATTCATTCTTCACCCAGTTCAACTTTACCATCTCCGTCCCCAACACCTCGAATTTGTACTCCGGTCAGAAAGAACACCCCTCATCCATACCACTCACACTTCATTGGGCGCTGGCCGCCCCGGGGCCAACAGAACTCTCTTCCTGTTACAAGATCACTTCTGGTGGCCCAAGATGGCAAGGGATGCGAGTTAATCTGAACGTTAATCTGCTAGATTGTGTGGATTTATTAACTCATATAATTTACATTCTATATTGAATTGTTTGCAGGAAGTACACACTAGCCCCCTCCGAAATCCTGGACATTATTAAAAAATAATATTACAGAGATTTGTGAAGTAAAATTCCAGCACTGGAAACTGCTTTTTCAAAATCGTATGGCTGTTCCAGGTTTTTCATGTACAAACCCTAATAACAGCAACTGATAAGCACGCTGTTAATCACTTTAACTGGTTCACCATTGTGATTGCATTAATGCTAAGTTACCTGTCCTCCTCTAATTACATGCCGGATCCATCACCCCGCTTTGTTCCAGGACTTCAAAATTTAAGCACTGGTTCTGCAGTACTTGTAACAAGGAGTAGAATTTACAGTTTTAGTTATATGAACTTTACAAAAGACTAGATAATCATCTGAGATATCATCAGTTTGCTGCAGAACACCATTAATGTATGCTCGTATGCGAGCGCCTGGTGGCCGGGTCTTACCCCACGGGGCCTGGCCGGGTCCAGCCCGAAGGAGCGATGTGGGGCCACCCTCCCGTGGGCCCACCACCTGCAGGAGGGACCATAAGGGGCCTTTGGGTGGTGGTCGAAGGCGGGAACCTCGACGACCCAATCCTCGGACACAGAATCTGACTCTTGGGACATGGAATGTCACCTTGCTGGAGGGGAAAGAGCCAGAGTTAGTGCGGGAGGTTGAGCGGTACCGTCTAGAGATAGTCGGGCTCACCTCCACGCACAGCTCGGGCTCTGGAACCCAACTCCTCGATGGCGGATGGACTCTCCACTACTCTGGAGTCGCCCGCGGTGAGAGGCGGCGGGCTGGTGTGGGCTTGCTCATAGCTCCCCAGCTTAGCCGTCATGTGTTGGAGTTCACCCCGGTGAACGAGAGGGTCGTTTCCTTGCGCCTTTGGGTCGGGGATAGGTCTCTCACTGTTGTTTGCGCCTACGGGCCGAATGGCAGTGCAGAGTACCCGGCCTTCTTGGGGTCTCTGGGAGGTGTGTTGGAAAGCGTCCCAACTTGAGACTCTGTAGTTCTACTGGGGGACTTTACATCGCCCACATGTTGTTCTATACGTGGGCGATGCCAGTGATACCTGGAGGGGCGTGATTGGGAGGAACGCCCCCCCTGATCTGAACCCGAGTGGTGTTCTGTTGTTGGACTTCTGTGCTAGTCATAGTTTGTCCGTGACGAACACCATGTTCGAGCATAAGGGTGTCCATCAGTACACCTGGTACCAGGGCACCCTAGGGCGGAGGTCGATGATCGACTTTGTGGTCGTTTCATCTGACCTCCGGCCGTATGTCTCGGACACTCGGGTAAAGAGAGGGGCGGAGCTGTCAACTGATCACCACCTGGTGGTGAGTTGGATCCGTTGGCGGGGGAGGAAGCTGGACCAACTCGGCAGGCCTAAACGTACTGTGAGGGTCTGTTGGGAACACTTAGCAGAGCCCCCTGTCAGGAAGGTCGTCAACCCCCACCTCCGGCAGAGCTTTAACCAGATCCTGAGGGAGGTTGGAGACATTGAGTCCGAGTGGAGTATGTTCTCCGCCTCCATTGTCGATGCGGCTGTTCGAAGCTGTGGCCGCAAAGTCTCCGGTGCCTGTCATGGCGGCAATCCCCGAACCCGGTGGTGGACACCGGAAGTAAGGGATGCCGTCAAACTGAAGGAGTCCTATCGAGCCTGGTTGGCTGGTGGGGATCCTGAGGCAGCTGATAGGTACCAGGCGGGCCAGGCGGACTGCAGCCCGGGTGGTTGCAGAGGCAAAAACTCGGGTATGGGAGGAGTTTGGCGAGGCCCTGGAGAAGGATTATCGGTCGGCCTCAAAGAGGTTCTGGCAAACTGTCCGGCGCCTCAGGAGGGGGAAGCAGTGCCCTGCCAACACTGTATACAGTGGGGGTGGGAATCTGCTGACTTCAACTGGGGATATTGTCGGGCGGTGGAAGGAATACTTTGAGGATCTCTTCAATCCCACCGAGGCGTCTTCTGTGGAAGAAGCAGAGACCGGGGGCCAAGGGGCGTACTCGACCATTACCCGGACCGAGGTTGCCGAGGTAGTTAAGAAGCTTCTCGGTGGCAAGGCACCGGGAGTGGATGAGATCCGCCCTGAGTACCTTAGGTCTCTGGATGCCGTGGGGCTGTCTTGGCTGACACGCCTTTATGGTATCGCGTGGAGGTTGGGGACAGTGCCTCTGAACTTGCAGACCGGGGTGGTGGTCCCTCTTTTTAAAAAGGGGGATTGGAGAGTGTGTTTCAACTATAGGGGGATCACACTCCTCAGCCTCCCCGGGAAAGTCTATGCCAGAGTACCGGAGAGGAGAATTCGTCCGATAGTCGAACCCCTGATTCAGGGGGAACAATGCGGCTTTCGTCCTGGTCGTGGAACGCTGGACCAGCTCTATACCCTCTTTAGGGTACTGGAGGGCTCAGGGGAGTTTGCCCAACCAGTCCACATGTGTTTTGTGGACTTGGAAAAGGCATTTGAGCGTGTCCCTCGTGGTGTCCTGTGGGGGGTGCTCTGGGAGTATGGAGTCAGGGGGTCTTTGCTAAGGGCTGTCCGGTATCTGTATGACCAGAGCAGGAGCTTGGTTGGCATTGCCGGCAGTAAGTCAGACTTGTTCCCAGTACGTGTTGGACTCCAGCAGGGCTGCCCTTTGTCACCGGTCCTGTTCATTATTTTTATGGACAGGATTTCTAGGCGCAGTCAGGAGCAGGAG
>JAUMHQ010000038.1:1893237-1908893 GCA_032361165.1 Enteromius paludinosus | reverse complement strand
TCTTCTGTGGTGTGTGGTGGTGTGCATCGTCTCCCGGAGTCTCTGTAAAGAGAATAAGACTTTTCAGTTCATTTGTTTGACTTTCCCAGATATGGATGAATTTAAGTTCCCTTACCTTGTTTGATTCTCTGTTCAATAAACCTCTTTTGGATTTTACTTACCTGTGTCGTCCAATCGTTACAACTATAGCTGAAAATATGTTTTATCGGCCTCATAGCACCACTAAGTGGTAGAGCAAATTATTTATTTTTTTTGACTAAAGATAAAGGGGTGAAGATATCTCATTCCGTTCCCGAGTTATAGAATAAAATCTGGCAAACATTAGCATAGACACTAATTGGCCTACTGATACTTCAACTTTTTTTTTTTAGCATTATTGATATTCAATGTCTACAGATTATTTCTGCAGTGGTTTGGTTTAAATCGGGTAAAAATCCTAGGACTAGTTCGTAAAAGTGGGTTACGGATATAGCTTTGTGTGAAAACGGTGCGTCCAGTGCACATTTGTTCAGGCTATTGTGAAGATTTATGAGCTATGGGCAAAAATCCCCGAAAACTTTGTTTTTTGTGCTGTAGCGCCCCCATTAGGATGACTGGGCCGGTTCTTTGCACCTGAGTAATATTCAGAATAACCAGTTTTGGGGAAGAATAATAATTAAAACAATCCTAACAATTACAACAGGTTTCAGTGCTACGCGCTTGAACCCTTAATTATATATATATATATATATAATTTTCTGTCTTTATGTTTTCAGAATACATCCAGCTCAACATCTTATGACTTTGCATGTGTGTTTTGGGACTACGCTCATAGAGACTGGAGAACAGAGGGCTGTGTCAAAATACGTGATGCCAATGGAGTGCATTGTAAATGTAACCACACAACCAACTTTGCAGTTCTTGTGGTTAGTTTCACATACATATTTTAAAAACAACTGCTTTAAAAGCTAGTAAGCTGCCCAGATAGACAGCATAATGCAGTATAATTTCCTGTAGAAACTCTCTATATAAGCAATAAATAATTTTCATTGCGTAGTAGGGCACAGAGAACATAGCTGTGTCCCAAATTTTGTACTTGTGCACTACTCTATGCCATTTTGTAGTATAGTACTGTGTTCACTCTATCAGAAGTGAAAAAAGTGCACTTTAAATACCAGGATGATGCACTCAAATATCCGAAAAAAGTAAGTGTGGAATGTTGGACAATTCACACACTCAATGGTCACAGCTTTCTTACATAGTTTTTGAAACGTTTCAAATTTCTGGTTAGTAAAGAACCTTTAGTATTTCATTTGGGACGATACTACACACGATTAAGTGCATACTTTGAGTGCACAGTACTTAGTGCATCATTTTGGACACATCTCATGACTCGTAACTGATTTTAAAACAATTTGCCGTTAGCATGATGCTAAGCTAATTTCATTTGTTATGTTAACTTACCTAATGCAGTGCACTTTAATGCTTAGAGAATCTAGGTGAACTGTTTTATATTTACTATTATGATTTCTCTCTTTGCAGAGCTTCAGAGCAGACTACACTTATTCTGAAGCTTTAAACTGGATCAGCATTGTGGGATGCAGTCTGTCTATTGTCGGTTTGGTCCTCACTGCAATTTATCAAATTAAGACCAGGTAAAAGGAATAGAAATATTTAAGAATAAATGGACCTTTACTTTACAGTACCATGGTAAAATAATATTATGTCATTAAGTATTTAATTCTATTGAGTGAACCATGTTATAATATTGCAATGTTTATGGTACTTCCATCTACTTCAAAGAATATCAGTTACATTGCTACGCTGAGCAAAATTTCTTCAAGCCTTTCTTAAATAGTATGTTTGTCTTATTTTCCAGTAAAAATATTGAAACATTGTTAATCACAGTAAATGTGTTAATAAAATGCTAATTTGTTTGCATAAAATACTTATTAACATAAGTATATTTTAACATTCTTTCATATATATATACAACAATGTTGTGAGGGTTCAATTTACCTTTAGCATTTAAAATTATTTTATTTTTAAATTGATTTAGACAAAATATATAATTTTAACTTTAGGCATGTGTCGGTTATTGACCATAAAAAGAAAATAATTATCAGCTTACTGGCCAGAATTTATTTTATTTTTATTTTTTTTCGGTGCATCTGTAATATATTTATTGGAAAACATGACATTAATACTTTTATTTTTTTTTTCTTGCAGATAATGTATTTATTTTGCATGATGCCCAGCAACCAATGCTAATTCCATAGAACTGATTCATGAAACAGGCAAAGTTTAAATATTTTTTATCTCCCATAAATTCCACAGGAAACAGAGAGGAGCCATCTCCACTACGATCTTGGTGAACATCTGTTTGTGCATGACTACCTACTACCTTCTCTTCATTTTTGGAATCAACAACCCGGTCCAGAGCTCAGATTCATCTGTTTCAGAGAAGAACGTAATTCCTTCTTCGGATGTGCTGGAGACGATCGATCAGGGTCCTTGTACGGCAATCACAGCCCTGCTGCAGTATTTCCTGCTGTCCACGTTTGCCTGGAACATCTTATATGCGGCTCATGTGTTTTTCCTCATTAGAAAGGCCCTAAATGGTCCGCCCAAATCTTTCCGCACCATCGCCATGACCATCGGCTGGGGTACATTGAAACACACTGATATTAAAAGTCATGACAGTTTGATTCTGCTTGCATGACCTCTAAATAAATAATGTATGGTATAACATGGTGTTACATATGTTATATATGACTGATACTAGGCTACAGTATAGAAACGGATATTCATTTTGACATTTGCTAAAGATGACATTTAACTGTTTATCCATTTATTGTTATTATTAAAGATTAACTTTAAGTGAGCAAAGCTTAATTCCAAGAAACAAAATGAGAAATGAGCATGAGGACAATAATACCATGTATAATAATCATTTTGATAATGAATTCATATGTCTAGGTCTGCCTGCTCTTATTGTTGGCGTCTCTCTGTCCACAACCTACAGCTTTAGGAACCCCTTAGGTTATCGCCAAGAGGCGTTGTAAGTGAGAAAGTGCTTTTATAGCTTTATCCATCTTATATTTCTCTGCGTTAGTAAGTTATTTCCTGTGAATGTGTTTTTGTACTTTTAACTTGTTTTTAACATTGGAAGCCGTGAACATTCAAATATAAAATACCCCCACATAGAAATATTGAAAATGTAGAACGTTACTGACACTTTCCTCTTTATGGCTGTAGTTGTTGGTTGGCGTCCCTGGACAAGGCGGGAAGGTTTGATCCGAAGCGGCCAATGTTATGGGGTTTCTTGCTCCCTCTAGCTGTCATGTTGTGTTTTAACACATCTCTGCTAGTCTACTTCTCTCAAACCATCTGCTGTGCGAATCCCAACCTCAAAAGGTACGCAAGTAAACAGTGAAAAGGTTTTAAAACAAATTTAATTGGTGCTGTTGATACAACAATACTTTTTATACAATGCAATCCATTCTGGTTTGAAAATAGTGGAAATTGGAGATGTTAATTTTTCATGGCAACATAATATTTGTAATCCACCAATTATTAGTTAAACATCCATTTTGTTTCATTAGCTCACGAGGGACTCCTATGAAGAAGAAGATTTTGAGTAGTTTTTCTCTGGCTGTGGTGCTCGGTTTGTCTTGGGTCGTTGGTTACTTTGTGCTCATTACTCATGAGAAAACACTTTACATCATTCTCAGTGTGGTCTTCTGTCTCTGCAACACTACACAGGTGCATTATTACACTATATTAACTATTACTACTGACAAACTGATATTATATATTCAGAAATTATTTATCTTAGATTCATTCAAGCTAATGTTTTAATAAATTATTTATTTTTATGCATTGGTTGATGACTGACTGCTACGTTTTTTCTCCTTCAAAGGGTGTTCAGATTTTTATTTTATTCACACTGCAGTCTTTTCTAAAGACAAGATCTCGAAACAAACTGGATTCTAAGACTGAATCAAAGGGGGAGCCTTAAAAACGGACACAAAAAGCAGAGGACAACATCAACATACAATTCTTTTTAAAATAATAATTATTAGTACATTTATTTATTTATTTTAATTCAAAATATTCTTTTTTACTGTATACTTTAGTGACAGAAAACCATTTGTCTGGTGACCTTTACTCAGATTCAATTTAATATCAAAATTAGATACTTAGTTACATACAAGTAAAGTAGAGAGAACATTTATAAATATAAATATATAGGGGTTGTTTTATTTATTCTTTACTGCTGTCAAATTTCAGCCATTGTGAATCAACACACAACTACAGTTTAAAGTAATATTTGTTATATTACCACATGTTCCACAAAAGGCAAGTAAAAGAGGATAACAACACAGGACAAGCCAAACCCAAATATAGACCAAACCTGACAATTTGACTGGATTTAACAAAGACAGTATGAAGGATAGTTCACCCAAAAATAAAGAACCTGTCACCATAAACCACCTTCATTCTGCTCCAAACCTGTATGAGTTTCTTTCTTCTGTCGGGCACAGTAGAAGATATTTTGTAGGATATTGGTAACCAGTTGCAATGTTGCAGATGTAATTTTCATCCTGTTCTATGAATAAACTTTCTATGAACAATTTTAGCACAAACAGTTTCTTTGGATATGTAAATGATATGTAAATAAGCATAGTGGTGTTGGCGCTGTGGGCAATATGTAAATTAATAAAAGACAATTATTTGTCTTACATTTTTTGACTTTGTTGAAGCAATGCTCCTGTTACGATAGAGACTCGGAGAGACGGTTGAATCCAGTTGCGGGGTATTTAATGAAAAGACTCAGTGTCACAACAGGAAAGCAAGTTCAACAACGGCAGAGACAATGGTGGAGGCAGAGACAGAAACACATCCAATAAACACAGCAGAGAGTCAGGCGATCGGCAAACAGAGCCCGTAGGGCAAAGGCAAGATCGGAAAACGAGAACAGGCAGAAGTCAGCAACGGTAAATCCAGAGAATACAAACAAGAACACAATAACAGGGGAAAACGCTGTTACAGAGGTGGTGGGAACACACACACAATGATGAGCGGGGAACACTGGGAATTCTGGGGTATATATACAGGGGTTAATGACACTGAGGGGAAGGAGAACATATTAGTTACTATGGAGACACATGAGGAGGGTGGAGACAGGGAGCACAGGTGACAGAACATGCAAGGAGTGGAAAAATACAACATACAACAGAGAAGCTGGAAGTGCTATATTCAAGTTCGACAGGCACTTCCAGCAGATCATTACAGCTCCATATACACAGTTCTTGACCTTTGTTTTTAAAACACCAAACGAAAGGGCTGTTAATCAAGTTGCAGTTTCTCCTGGTAAACAAGCTTCTGAGATTGTCATTGTTGGAGAGCTTACATTTCCCCCTTAATTTTACAAAACACAGCTGAACACAATCTGATATACAATGTAAATTTCTGTAGAATTTACAGTATTATTTGCAGTTGTTTGCCAGTAACTTACTGTATATTGCCTATATTTAAATGTATGTTATTTACTGGCACAACCTGATCTCACAAAATTCCATGTAATGAGCACAGACTCATGTAAATGTGCAATTCTGTGTTCGTTTTTCCGAATCGTTGAAACTTCCGTTATGTGCTCATGGAGAAGATAACACTGAAAGTCAGTGACAGGCATCAGGCGTGATCCACTCACGGATAACCGGATTCATTTTACATAAAATTTATACTGTCATTGTAGAACTTAGCCTCACCTTTACCCTAAACCTACCCACTCCTGAACAATATAAAACAAACATAGACAAGCACAGCCACATAAATTTATTGCACTGACCATAAGCAGTAAAAAAAGCATTACAAACTACTTGTGTTGCATTTCAAGTCCTTCTGAAGCCATATGATGTCCTTATGCAAAGAAGAGAGTAAAATACAAATAAATAAAAATGATGGTAGTTGTGTCTGCCTGTCACAAGCCGCGCCTCTGTGGCCCTCTCCGGTTCTCAGCAGTGGGAACTTTCACCGGAATACTAGGTTCCTACCCGGACTCATTTGACCCACGTACCCTTGTTTGTTCCGCTGCCAGGTGCAGCTTGTTATCAGCATTATATAAGCGCCATGTTTGTTGTGTCACTTTGCGAAGTCTTGATTTGCCTAGCTGTCACTACTGAGCGTTTACTCTTGCCTGTCATTCGTGTTGTCATTTGGATTGTCTTGGATTGTTTGATACTCGCTGCCTGCCCTGACCTTTTTGCCTGATTTACGACTACGATTTTTGGATTATCTCTTACACTGCTGTTTGCCCGTTTACTGATCTCCGCCTGTCTGACTATTCTAAATAAAGCTGCATTATGGAATCCAACGACCCCTCCGGTTTGTCACACTGCCGGTTTATCTTGTGTTTTATTAACGGATGGTAGGTTTGGGGGCAGGTGTTGGGTTACATGATCATAAAATTATAAATAAACTAGGGGTGGGCATAGATTTTTTTTCTTTAAATCTAGATTAAAATGGCTCATTTGAATTCTGCCAAAGTGAATTTGGGGCCCCGGCAAATATAGGAATGGGGCCCTACATTTGCAGGTACCTTTTTTGTTGTCAAAGTTGCTACTGCAAATTGGTGCCCCATAGGTATGTCCAGTGTTTCTACAGTTCTCATGTACATATTATAATTCTTTCATTAACATTTACATTTAGGCTACACATAAGATAATGACAACAGAGGTGTTTACATGTGAAATTAGGCACAATTAGTAGAAATTTGTACCTCATTTAGTACTTAGAAGTAAATTTGCAAACGCTCCCTAAAGCAGCATAGGCGAATATCAAATCTAAGACTAACTTTACCTCGCTCCGTTAACACCGGTGCGCTTTCTTTTTTAAAACATTGTTTAGAAATAAAACGATCATCATTTACACTGGTGTTCAACCTTCCCCGGGGTTTTCAAACTACAACAGGGTCTGCAGCATTTCAAAAAGTGTCCAGTTTTGAGGGTGGAAAACGCCGTGATAGGCGCGTAAAGTTATGCATTTAAAAACGAAAACGCACATAATGTAAGCAACATATCTGTGTTTTCTGCTGAACAGAGCAGACGCAGAGAGAGGAATGCAGCGGGAAAGATCAGGAGACCTCGCGCTCGTGCTGCAGTCAGGTTCAGATACTTAATATTTTGGTTTGCTACACGCAGGATACACACGAAGCACGTTCAACTCCGACACACAGACTGTCCTGTTAATAAACACGTTACTATTCGCATGTCCGTGCTTAATGCGCATCTCGTGAAAAGCATTTTGGGGGCCCAAGGCAGTTGCCTACCTTTGCCCAATGGGTAAGTCCGCCCCTGCAATTTGGCTAAGTATAAATCCGCTCTAAAATTTAAAATCAACCCAACTTTGTGAATAGATTAACGGCGATATTTTTTTTAATGCGCGATAAGAGTCTAGCACGTTAACGGCGATAATGGCCCAACACTAAAATAAAGTAATGTAAATAAAACTGTTGTGACCATTTACACTGAAAAATCACACCCCAATACATATGCAATAATGGCAGTATCATTACCCAATTTTTAAATCCGGATATCGGTGTGGATCACGGCTGATGCCTGTCACAGACTTACATTGTAATCTGTTCCACAGTCCGTGGTCATTACACAAAATTTTTTGAGATCAGGTTGACTGGGGACAGTTTGTTCAAAGATAAATTAACATTAAATCTAATCAATCAATCAATCAATCAATCAATCACTTTTATTTATATAGCGTTTTTAACAATACAGATTGTAGTGTCACGTTCGTTGTGGAGAAGGAGATCGCAGGAGACGAGGAGTTTCAAACTAAACATATAATTTAATGAACAATCAAGAGGTTTACACGCAAGCATATACGACACCAAACACAATGGTTGACGGACAAACTAGAACTAAAAAGACATGGGTTTTATACAGGGGAGACTAATCACAAGACACAACACAGCTGGGGAGGCACAGGTGGAAGGGATCAACTAATAATGACATTAAACACAGGAAAGACCAAAAAAGGGCAAACAGGAACTAGGACAAGGAAAACTAGACTAAAACTGACACAATGAAAACGAAACTAAACAAAGAATTCAAAAACATGTAACAAAACAGACAAGTAATGTTACATTACCTCCCCCTCCCAGAAAGGCACACACTGCGCCGTAAGTAACATCAAAACAACAAAAGAAAAGAAAAAGAGCAATAACCGGGGAGGGGGGTTGGGCACCCTGGATGCCGCACGGGGCAGAGTCATTAGACGCTCCCATTAGGAGCCTTGGGAACTGGATCAGGAGCCCTGGGCGGCCATGGCGTATCTGGAGCCTTGGGAACTGGATCAGGAGCCTTGGGGGGCCATGGCGTAACAGAAGCCTTGGGAGCTGGATCAGGAGCCTTGGGGGCCATGGCGTAACAGGAGCCTTGGGAGCTGGATCAGGAGCCTTGGGGGGCCATGGCGTAACAGGAGCCTTGGGAGCTGGATCAGGAGCCTTGGGCGGCCATGGCGTATCAGGAGCCTTAGGAGCTGGATCAGGAGCCTTGGGTGGCCATGGCGTATCAGGAGCTGGAGAATCTCCTGGCACCACCCACCCTCCCCACTACTCTGGCTGTACTACCCCCCCATCAAAATCTTGGGGAGAATCACAGTTCCAGCCTGCCAGAAGTAGTGTGGGTGGCCAGGAAGTGAAGAGTCTGGAGGATGCCGTGAAGGGTGCTTGAGAAGTGCAGTCTCTTCTGGAGGGCGCATGGGGTGCGCAGCAGGCTCTGGAGAGCGCACTGGAGGCACAGCAGGCTCTGACTGTGGCTCAGGCAGCGTGGCAGACTCAGGCTGTGGCTCAGGCAGCGTGGCAGACTCAGGCTGTGGCTCAGGCAGCATGGCAGACTCAGGCTGTGGCACAGGCAGCGTGGCAGACTCTGGAGGGCGCTCGTGCAGTGCAGCGGTCTCTGGCTCTGGCAGTGCAACGAGCTCAGGAGGGCGCTCTGGCAGCGCAACGGGCTCAGGAGGACGCTCTGGCAGCGCTACGGGCTCAGGAGGATGCTCTGGCAGCGCAACGGGCTCAGGAGGACGCTCTGGCAGCGCAGCGGGCTCTGTAGGGCGCTCCTGCAGCGCAACACACTCTGGAGGGCGCTCTTGCAGCGCAACACAGTCTGGAGGGCGCTCTTGCAGTGCAGCGGGCTCTGTAGGGCGCTCCTGCAGCGCAACACACTCTGGTGGGTGCTCTTGCAGCGCAGCCGACTCTGGTGGGCGCTCTTGCAGTGCAGCCGATGCTGGAGGGCGCACTGAAAGTGCAGTAGACGCTGGGAGGAGTGCTGGCAGCACAAGCCCAATAACACAAGTCAGCTCTCCCTGCCACAAATCCAGCACGTGGCAGTCCTCTCGTTGCGCTGCAGTTTTGGGCTGCGGCTCCGGCAGCGTGTCAGACGGACCATAGTTGACGGACAAACTAGAACTAAAAAGACATGGGTTTTATACAGGGGAGACTAATCACAAGACACGACACAGCTGGGGAGGCACTGGTGGAAGGGATCAACTAATAATGACATTAAACACAGGAAAGACCACAAAAGGGCAAACAGTAACTAGGACAAGGAGAACTAGACTAAAACTGACACAATGAAAACAAAACTAAACAAAGAATTCAAAAACATGGAACAAAACAGACAAGTAATGTTACATGTAGCAAAGCACTGAACATTATCAAATAGGAGAACAGAGTGATGGTAATGAATAATGAAGATATTAACTATTTATTTATTAAATGCAGAGACAGTCTCTGTAATCAAAACGACAATAATCACTAGAAATCTGGTGTCCCCAACTAAGCAAGCCAGAGGCCACAGCTACTGTACAAGAAACCAAAACCCCAGCTGTGAGAGAATGGAGAAAAAAAAAAACCCTCCTCTGGCCGGACACCCAGCATCTAATTTCCAGTTAAATTTTAAGCGCATGTTAGATGTCACATTAAACATTAACATGTCTTATTAAACAACATATCTTTACAGGAAAAATTTAATAAAATAACAGCCTCATACAATGCATTTCTGGGAACTGGAACAAATAAAAATTGTTAATGAGGATTTCTGCTTCCCAGCATACTTTTTATGAAGCTGTTTTTAACATTTTTCTTCTGTAAAGATAAAAGACTTGTTTATGTTTAATGCAACCAGCTGCATTAACAAAAGCTATCTTTTTTTTTACAGGGACAATAAAATATAAGTAAAATATAATAGGAATGTTTTATTCCCTCTTCATTGTACATAACTATATTGATCCCATTATAATGGGTGTCACCTTATTTTGTCTTTTGTGTTAATAATTTGGAGCTGTTGTCTCCTTAGTTTCTCATTAACATTAGATTGATTGTAAATGGATGGCTGATTTGTGATGGACTGATGGACTTCCTACTCCAGTAGTGATCCAGCCCTCATTACTGTTTTACAAAGCAGACAGCAACAAGTGTAGTGAGTGAATAGTCAGATGTCATATCCAGTACATGTGAAATGGACTACTATCTGCTGCTCTTAATCTTTACCTCAGGTAAGGAGTCACATTTAGTGTATGATTAGTTTTGAAACAATCACTAGTAGAAACGTCTAGTAGCTTTCTCAAGTAAATACAAAGTAACACGCTGACTTAAACTTGATTTTACTTGAAGTAGATAATAGTGGTTACTTGACAAATACACTCCAGAATAACAAGAATATTATAGTATTTGATTAAAAAAACTTTGAGCGTGTTAATTATAATTAATACTGATTGATTCTATTTTTTAACAAAAATTTGTCATTGATTTTATTTAAAAATGGGGAGGTTAATGTTGGGCTTTTATAGGTTTTTGGTGTACATTTTTTTTTTTCTTTTTTGTAGTGCCACAAGACACATACAGTATGTTTTGTTTCTTTCTTTTTTTTTTTTAACAAGAGGAAAGTATAATATTAATTCCTAATTGTTTATTTGCCTGTTTTTCTGGGTAATTTCCTTACTGGTATTTGCATGTCACAGTTCTTTGTAGCTATTACATTTACTAGATCCTTTTCTTACTAAAAAACTCACAATAATCCACAAACTAGCAGAAAACACAAAGCAGGTTTAAATAGCATTTACATATGATAAATGTCATTATTGTAAATGAAAGATGTCAATTCTTGTATTTACAAAACACTTTTATTTTTATTATTATTTTAAAAGTATATACTGTAGTATAAGTATATACTGTATTAATTGAAGACCACATATTTCAACTAAAAGTGAAAAATTAAGGTTAAAAAAAAAAACTCTTAAAGAGCGTGTAAAGTCAATAACATGTTTTTTTTGTGGTGTGACAAACTCAGAACTCGCACTTAATATTGACCTTGAAGAAGATTTATACGAACAGAGAAAGTCAAAACGTGTTGTGCTATTCTCTCCCATTGTAACGCCCCTGCACTGTGTTTGTTGTTGTTTCCCCATGTGCTCAGTGTGACCTACTTTCTGTCTATTGTTGATTATGTTCAGGTGTGTCATTAATTAGCGTCATTGTCTGTCCTATATAAGTTACGTTCAGTTCAGGGGCCTGTTCCATAAAACAACTTTACCAATAAACCAGGGTTATGACAGATAGTCTGACTTTTTTTAATACAAATCAACTGGCAGTAAGTCAGACTAACTGAAATAAGCCTGGCTCATACTCTAATCTTGGTTTATGGAACAGGCCCTAAGTCATGTTATCCGGTCATTAATGTTGTTGTCTGTTGATGTGGATACCATGCTTGCCTGTCTTCCTGCACTTCGACTATTAAAAGGATTTGCATCACAGAGTTTTGTACTGTATCTGCCTCATTGTTTCGCCACATGCAGATCGTGACACCCATGCATCCATACAAATTTGACTATGTCCTATACCAAGCTATGTAAGCAAATAAAAACAAGTTGCAAAAAGGGAACTGTGCTGTTGTCACACCCCTGGAGGGTATTCCAGAAAGCTTCACCGATTTCACGAGTCAAAATGGAAAATTACATTGAAAAAAACTGAGCGGCATATTTCACAGAGGCGGAGCTGGAAGTGTTAATGCATGCATATGAAGAATTGAAGCCAACAATAATGAATAAAAAGCAATACAACTAAAAAATAAAGAAAATAACGGTATGTGTGTTTATGTTCAAGTTAGTTTGGGTGGGTTTGGTTCATTTACAGCCCTGTTATAAAAAACAAAACTGTTACCGTCATGGAGAGAGATGTGTAGGGGAGGAACTTCTTCATATTGCCGTGCCAGTGGACGTATGTCAATGATTGAATAAAAGATTTCAGAATTGAAAATCAGTCTTCTCATTGGTTGTTTTACTCAGAGTTCATGCATATATATATATACCCTTGCCAGGGGCGGACTTAGCCATTAGGCAAAGGTAGGCAACTGCCTTGGGCCCCCAATAGATAAAGGGCCCCCAAAATGATTTTCCCGAGATGCGCATTAAGCATGGGCACGTGAATGATAACGATGTTTATTACCACGACCGTCTGCGTGTTCGAGTTGAACGTGCTTCATGTGTATTCTGCGTGTAGCAAGCGAAAATATTATGTATCTGAAGCTGACTGTTGCACGAGCGCGAGGTTTCCCGATCTTTCCCCCTGCGCTCCTCTCTCTGCGTCTGCTCTGTTCAGTGAAAAACCGCTGCTTACATTAGGTGCGTTTTTCACCCTAAAAAAAACATTTTTATTCTTTACACACTGGTGTTAGCGGAGCGCTGTAAAGTTGGTTTTAGATTTGATATTCGTCTTTGCTGCTTTAGGGAGCATCTGCAAAATTTACATCTCAGTACTAAACGAAGGACAAATTTCTACCAATTGCGCCTAATTTCACATGCAAGCACTGCTGTTGTCATTATCTGACATTACCTACCCATCACTGGGGTTTTAGACAAATCGTACGAGTACGGTCATATGAATTAGCCACAGAAATGCCAACTCTCAATTAATATATATTAATATAATTAATTACATTAAAAACAAAAAAAACAAAATATTACATTCTACATTACTTAATAATTTGTGAACCTATAGTCATGTTTTGTAAATGATTAGTTCATCATTAACTGATCACTTATAAATGCCTTACAACAGAACGTTATTATAAAGTGTTACCAACAAGGGTACCAAATAAGCCAGGCTTATGGCAGATAGCCTGAGTTACTTTAAAATTAACTGGCAATAAGTCAGACTAACTGAAATAAGCCTGGCTTATACTCTAATGTTGGTTTATGGAACAGGCCCCTGGATCCCGAAACACTATTGACTTTATGATTGGGCTTCAGGCCAAAACAAAACATGACAACATAAACATCAGTTGAGGGATGCAACTGTGCTTTTTAAACGTGAATATCTAGGCTGTTGTAACGCTCTGTACAGAGGAGACGAAGGCAAATGAGGTAAGTGAAAGAGGTTTTATTGAATGTGGGAAATAAGCAATATAGTCTTTGAATATCACATCGATGGAAAGGACTTTGTTAGATGTTATCCAGGTGATTTCATTCCTTCCATTGTGAATTTCGATCGACTGTGATATGAAGTTTAATGTTCCTTTCCTTCCACAGGTGTGGCGTTGTGGGACGCGGTGGAGCTCTTGGAATTCTGTGGAAACAGGTGAGTAATAGAGGTGAGATATTTGGGTAAGTAAAGGCTTTACTTGCAGCTTGTCCTCAGAGATCGCTGAATGCGGAAGTCCCGAGATCATCCGTGAACAGGTAAGTAGTCTTTCGCTGTGCTGTGACAGCGATCTCTTAGCACATCACAGGGAGGTAATATTTGCAGGTAAGTTGTGGCGTTGTGCTCTTTCAAACCTCTGTGCAGTGCAGTGATCAGGTGAGTGACGTCAGACAATGAGTGGCTTTCACCAGCGCCAGTAATCCAGGTGAGACTTCTCCTTAAAACAATGAAACTCAAAAAACAATAGTTTGACGTGACATCATCCCCCTCTCTACGAGCGACTCCTGGCGCTCTATGGCGTTGCTGGCGACGGGGTCTACCTCGACCTCTCGGGGCTGGGCGATCTGGATTCTCACGATGGAATTCTTGCAGAAAACCTGGATCAAGAACGTCATCCCAATCTACCCAGCATCTCTCCTCGGGTCCATATCCTTCCCAGTCTATCATGTACTGTAATTTAGCTCCTCTACGTCTCGAATCCAGGATCTTGTTGATCTGGTATATGGTTACGTCAGGATTAATCTCTGGAGGTTGATCCTGTTGAGCATCCTCTGGTTGAGGGAGAGCTGGTTCAACATAAGGTTTTAGTAGAGAAATATGAAATGTGGGATGGATACGATATTGAGGTGGTAATTGAAGTTCATACGATACCTTGTTTACATGACTTATGATGGGAAATGGACCTATAAATCGAGGGCTCAGTTTCTTGCAGGGGAGTCTTAACTTAATGTCTCTGGTAGACAGCCATATCTTTTGTCCTGGTTGGTATAGGGGGGTCTCAGCTCGCCTGTTGTCTGCACTCGCCTTGTGTCGATGGATGGCATGTTGTAAGTGTACATGAGCTGAGTCCCACACCTGCTCACTAGTACGAAACCAGTGGTCGACTGCGGGTACAGGAGATGGTTCCTCGTTCCATGGGAACAGTGGTGGCTGAAAACCCCAAAAACACTGGAAAGGTGTTAGAACGGTGGAATTTTGTCTTAGTGAGTTTTGGGCGTATTCGGCCCATGGTAAATATTGTGCCCATGATTCCTGATGGTCGTGACAATAGCTGCGTAAGTACCTGCTGACCTCTTGAATTTTGCGCTCTGTCTGTCCGTTTGATTGTGGGTGGTATCCAGAAGATAGACTGATGGTAACTCCTAAGAGTCTGAAGAACTCTCGCCCTACCCGTGAGGTCCTCTGGTAAGCCGAAATGATGAAATACATGGTGGAAAAGTGCTTGAGCTGTTTGAAAAGCAGAGGGAATGCCCACAAGTGGAATAAGTTTGCAGCCCTTTGAAAAGCGGTCCACTACTACCAGTATGGTATTGAATCCTTCCGATGATCGTAAGTCCGTCGCGAAGTCAATACCCAGATGGGACCATGGATGTTGGGGTATTGGTAGTGGTAATAGTTTGCCGGAGGGTAATTGTCGAGGTGTATTGACAATCGCGCAAACTGGGCATCCCTTCACGTACTCCTTGACGTCTCTTGGCATTAAAGGCCACCAGAAGCGTTGGTTCAGCAGCTGGAGAGTTCTCTTAGTGCCCGGATGTCCCGCTCCAGGAGAGGTGTGAGTAGTGTCAATCAGCTGTAGACGGTAAGCTTGAGGTACATAAATTCTCTGATCAGGGCATTCTGGTGGTGGTGGTTCCTGAACATTAGCCTGTCGAATCTGTTCCTCCAGATCCCATGTGATGGGAGCTACGATGAGTGATTCTGGTAGGATAGACTCAGGTTTTTCAGTTGTGGGCTCTAAATCAAATTGTCGTGATAAGGCATCCGCCTTAGTGTTCTTTTCTCCTGGTCGGTAGGTGACTTTAAAATCAAACCTCGTGAAGAATATGGCCCATCGTGCCTGACGTGGGTTTAGAGGTTTAGCCTCTTGAATATAAAGGAGTTTTTTATGATCGGTGATTACGGTAACTTGGTGTTTAGCTCCTTCTAGCCAGTGGCGCCACTCTTCGAAAGCCAGTTTTAT
>JAUMHQ010000038.1:1880020-1891985 GCA_032361165.1 Enteromius paludinosus | reverse complement strand
CAGATGGTTTGAGAGAAGTAGACTAGCAGAGATGTGTTAAAACACAACATGACAGCTAGAGGGAGCAAGAAACCCCACAACATCGGTCGCTTCGGATCAAACCTTCCCGCCTTGTCCAGAGACGCCAACCAACAACTACAGCAATGAAAAGAGAAACGTTAGTGCAAGGGAATCCGTAAACTATGTTCCACATAACGTATGTTTTATTATAACATTTCATCTGGGGTATACAGTGCATAGGCTATTATTTTCAACTTGGAAGGTGCAAGTTGTTCAGTGTGAAAAAGTACTAAACACTCATGGTTATGGTGCTTGATGTTAAAACTTGTGTTATCACATCATTTTAATTTATTTGCACAATCATAAACACCATAGTTTGTGGTGGAAATAGTTCTGCATGTTATTCTGCTAGTTATTTAGTTGTAGCAGCTAACTAAGTGGAAGTCTCACACATTCACAAGAAATAGCTTACTAGCATGGAAAAATAGGTGGATGAAGCAATGGTTTTATACTTACAATGACTCTTGTCGATAACCTAAAGGGTCCTTAAAGCTGTAGGTGGTGGATAGTGAGATGCCGACAATAACAGCAGGCAGACCTAGACATATTTATTTATCAAAATGATTATTATAAATGACTATCCTCATGCTCAATTCAATTGTTTTTAATCTTGATATTAGTCTACTTAATAAAGTTATTGTATAATAGTTAACCATCTTTAGCGAATCTCAAAAAAGAATATCCATTTCCATACTGTGCAT
This sequence comes from Enteromius paludinosus, assembly GCA_032361165.1. NCBI lineage: Eukaryota > Metazoa > Chordata > Actinopteri > Cypriniformes > Cyprinidae > Enteromius > Enteromius paludinosus. Next base: position 1,891,224 of record JAUMHQ010000038.1, on the reverse strand, counting down.
TATAATGAAGCTTAAATGAATATATAGCAATTTAAATAATTATTGATTGAAATAAGTATATGAACTAAATAGTAAAGAATTAATATTAGCATACGTACTAGAACAATACATTAGTATCAGTTAGAAGTTTACTGTTAAATATAAACTATTTAATGTCATAAACTGTTTATTTACAAGTTTTGTAAACAGAATCAAACTGTCATGACTTTTAATATCAGTGTGTTTCAATCTACCCCAGCCGACGGTCATGGCGATGGTGCGGAAAGCTTTGGGTGGACCATTGAGTGCATTTCTAATGAGGAAAAACACATGAGCCGCATATAAGATGTTCCAGGCAAACGTGGACAGCAGGAAATACTGCAGCAGGGCTGTGATTGCCGTACAAGGACCCTGATCGATCGTCTCCTGCACATCCGAAGAAGGAATTACGTTCTTCTCTGAAACAGATGATTTTGAGCTCTGGACCGGGTTATTGATCCCAAAAATGAAGAGAAGGTAGTAGGTAGTCATGCACAAACAGATGTTCACCAAGAGCATGGTGGAGATGACTCCTCTCTGTTTCCTGTAGAATTTATGAAAAAATACATCAAGATATTAATCTAAAAAAAGTGCATATAACTTTTCAAAATTTTGCCAGTTCCACAAACCAGTTCTATGAATTTAGCATTAGTTTGCTAGACACTATGCAATGGAAATATATGATCTGCAAGAAATGTTAAAAAAAACAAATAATAAAAAAAAATATTACAGGTGCATCAACAATGCATTGTTAAAAATTAACATAATAGTATGTTAATAATTATTTTCTTTTTTTTGATTAATAACTAACACATGCCTAAAATTTAAAATCCGTACTATTTTGTCACAATAAATAAAAAATAAAACAATAAAAAATGTAAATAATTTTACTAAAATAAAATTTAAGCATTAAAATATTATATTGTATAGTGTGAAAAATTGACGTTCTTAAAATTATATTTTGTTGTAAAATAGTATTTTTAAAGAAGAATGAATGTTCACTTATCCTATATAGATGTGGTCCCAATATACTGGATACCCCTACAAATTTTATTCAATTATTTAGAATATAGAATGTATTTGAATTTCATAATTTCATTTTATCTTACAATATTGGCAAAATGTGTTTCTCAGCACACATCAACACAAATGGTTAGAATTATGCTTAAAATAAATATAATATATATATATATATGTGTGTGTGTGTGTGTGTGTGTTCTATGTAAACAAATAAGCACGTTTGTTTCTAAATACATTGACTGTGATTAAAAATGTTTTCATATTTTTAAAATATAAATAAAATAAAATAAAAAGTACTGATTAAGAAATGTTGTTTTTTTTCCTCAATCTAGCATGGTAACACCATGGCATGCTTTAAAGTATTGGAAAGTACCATGAATACGATACATGAATATGGTTCATTCAATATTATGAAATTAAGATATACTGTAAAATGACATTTACCATGAGACAGCACAGTATATTAAAAGGACAGTTCACCTTCTGTTGCTCCCCACTGACTTTGTCCTCCATAGTATGGAAATGGGGACCAGCAACTTAGGGTGAACTATTTCTTTAAAATCCATTTATTCTTCAATATATGCATTACTTTTACCTGGTCTTAATTTGGTAAATTGCAGTGAGGACCAAACCGACAATAGACAGACTGCATCCCACAATGCTGATCCAGTTTAAAGCCTCAGAATAAGTGTAGTCTGCTCTGAAGCTCTGCAAAGAGAGAGATATTAATAATCAATACATGTAGTTCACCAAGATTAAACACATTTACTGTGAGTATGAGAGACTGCTGCTTAATTCTGCCGGTAAGACCTTAGTACCTTTGTAACACAAATTAGGATATTTTTGATGAAATCCTACATAGAAAGCAAGGGTACTACTACAACTACTACACTGAAACATAGCAAGGACATTTTTAAAATAGTTAACGTGACATCAGTATTTCAACCGTAAAATCATAAAGCTAATTAAGGTAAGTGGTTGAAATGTTTACCCTCCAAAATTGCATCTTACGGTAATGTGGTGGACAAAAAATTGTTGAATAAAGCTGTTTTTTTAGTATTCTTTGTGCACATAAAAAGTATTCTTGTAGCTGATGTCACATGGACTGTTTTAACAATGTCCTCACTACCTTTCTTGGTCTTAATCATGTTCGGATCCTTGCTGTCTATCGAGGGTAAGAGACCTATGAAGTATTTAAAAATGTCTTAATTTGTTTTCTGAAGATGAACAAAGGTCTTACAGGTTTGGAACAATATGAGGGCGAGTAATTAATCCTATAATTTACATTTTTGGGTGAACTACTCTTTTAAAATAATGGATTCAAATAATATGGTAAGACACACCAGTTTGAAATATCAAGCAACAAAAAAGCAGTTTTGTATGGCTAAAAATAGCTGGAAATAAATGACACCGGAAGCCAGACACATTTAACTTACAAATGGATGTGCCCGCTCTTAGGGGGAAAATTAGGTGGATAGGAAATGTCTATCTAGACAGCTCAGTATCTTTTAAAGTAGTTTATTTAAAATATGTATGTGAAACGAACCACAAGAACTGCAAAGTTGGTGGTGTGGTTACATTTACATTGCACTCCATTTGGATTATGTATTTTGACGCAGCCGTCTGTTCTCCAGTCTCGGTGTGCATAGTCCCAAAACACACATGCAAAGTCAAAAAAAGTCGAGCCAGATACATTCTGAAAATATAAAGACAGCATGTATGAGTGTGTGTATATCCAGGTATGATATTTTTACACACACTTATATACAGTTTTTTTGTACAGTTCGATATGTGCTAGGGAAAAATAAAGAAAACCTACAAGCAGCAGAACAAAAAGGCCAAAAATACAAATAAAACAGTCTATGCTTTTAGGTAGGTCTAACATTAGCTTTTAGGTACAGAAATTAAATAAACTAATCAAATAGCATTGTATGTTTGACTGCAAAAATTGAAGATTAGTCCTAAAGCTATTTAATTGAGAGCAGTGAGTGCTTTTTGTAATAATAAAAAAAACTGCTGTCACTTTAAGACACTGCACGCATCCAGTACACTGTTCGACGTGTTCCTGAGTTAACATATTTTGTTGACCCTTGAATAACATTTTATTCCAAAATTGTAGTTTTGACCATATCTCTACAGCTAAACCTAACCCTACCCATGAGTAATGCCTAAAATCAGAGGAACTGATGGATGACTGACACTGATGTACAAGCACCAAACACTGATTGTAAGCCTACTTTGGCAGTCAATAAGATAAGAGATGAGAAAGTTTACATCTACTATGTCTTAAAGTGATTAATGACAGAATTTTCACTTTTTGGTTTGGAGTACCCCTTTAACAATACTATTTTTTTCATGTGTTTACACATTCATACTTTCGAACTGTTAGGGCTGGCCCCTAATAGTCGACTAATCATTAGGCTTGGTAAACCAAAATGTCCCACAGTCATGACATGACAGACAAATTAACGTCTGGTCTATGTGGTAGTACAGTACATTGGACATGACATCTAAATGCTTATTCATCAACCTCGAATACAGCATATAAAATAATGACAGCAAACAGGATGTGCTTTCTGCTGTCTCGGTCTCCGAACTCGAGCAAATAACTGCGCAACTCTGAATCTCTGTGTATGTTTGCTTTACAGAATGTATTTATAGAAAGCGAAACGTCTACTTTCAAATGAACCAATTCAAATGGAAAACAAATATTGTCCGATTATGTAATCCCATATGAAACATGCGCACAGGTGCATCACTACTAAAGAGATGACAGTTCAGTGACATCGACTTTGTCTCCTGAACCGAAAAAAGAAAGCACTAGTTTATGAAATTATTAAAATGTTAATGCAGTCTCCTTGCTGTTTTTGCCAGACACATTAATAATCATTACTTCTGCTGGTGTGCTGTGGCAACCTTTATGTGTGCGCTTGAGTGCTTATTAGGCAATGCAGACAATTATATTCTGGTTTAAATTGTGTATTAATAAACGTGCGATTACTCGACTAATGCTTAAAATGAATGACTACTAGTCAACCAGAAAAATCCTTAGTCGAGTGCAGCTCTAGTATAAAGACAATACCACAGTCATAGACATTAGACAAATAATAGCTGTGCTTATGTACAGCCATATCTCACATTTGCGAGAGTTATATTTATAAATATGAATACAAAAAGGTGGGCGTGTCTGTTTTGTACATCTGGGCGTCACAGAAATCACGCGCTCTGCATGCGTGCATTGCTATAGTCATTCGGATGGTGAAGCTAAATGTCTAATACAGAAAAAAAACATGTTAATAACTTTGTTTTAACTATTATGTTTTTTTATTTGTAGTAAACCCATGTTTAATATTGATAATTAAAAAAATGTAACCGAGTAATTTTGCATGATACTGATATTACAATAGTCAGTTTTAACAGTTATAATGATCTGGCTCTTTATTTGTGTTTATTTCTTATTGTCTATATCAAAATATATCAAACGTGTATGCGTTAAGAGGATCTACGGCATATTGCGTTGGCCAAAACACACAAGGAAACGCGTTATAAAACGAAATATCACCTGCAATCACCAACATGGCATTCGTTATCACAGAGGTTGTGAGAGAAAAACACAGACATTAAGACGGAATTAAAATCACCAAGTATGTTCTCTAACGACCCTCTGTAAAACTAGTCCCGTCCAAACCCACATAGCACAGGTATGTATGCAAGATGTCTGTTAAAGATCTCTTGATCTGGAAAGCATCTGCTGTCTACAAACGTCTGGCAGATGTCTTTCAGATGTCAGTTTTACATACATTCCAAATCATAAACATCTTAAAGACATCTAATAGACATCTATTTGACATCCAAAAGGAGACGTCCAATAGACATATTGCAGATGAGCAAACAACCTAAATAATACGTCTCGCAGATGTAAATGCATACATTAAATAGACGTCTCCTAGATGTACATGTGCTATCAGGGAATAGGGCTATTGTTTTATATTTATATATTTAAATAAGTAATGTGAATGTATGAATAAATAAATTACATGTAATACATTATTCAGTTTTTCTGATATTTATTTACAGTATATATATTTGGACAATTATTTTGTGGTAACAACTGTACGTTAATTCCTATGTAGGTGTTTTATTTACTAATAACAAATGATTCAGAGACTGCCGTATGTTATGTAATCATAGCTGAGATGATCGTTTACCTCGGGAATGATGGTGAACTCCACGTTATCCAGCAAGCTTTTGTCTGTGAGGCTGGCAGACACCACCCTTCTCTTGGTATCGAGTTCACTCTTAAATTGTTTAGAGTTAAAAAAACGATCATTTTCATAAAGCACCACTGCAATACTGAGATTTCTGTTCCCTATGGGGAAAAAAAGAGGGAAAAAAGTATTTAAAACTTTGACTTGGGTCTCTCAAAATGAGTATAGAAACACAAACAGTACCCCAGTCTTTCTGGGAATCGTTTTGCAGTTTGATATTTAACAGGAGATCAGTGGAACTTCCTGGAGAAGATGTCGTATTAGCAACCAAACCAATTCTTTTGGGAGAATTCCCTGCCAGTCCTAGAGAAATACAGCTTAGTTTAGTTTAAGAAGTAGAAATATCTTTCTGATATCTACACTGATATATTATAATTACAGGTAAAGCTTTATATGAGGTTTTGGTACTGACCTGTTAAAGCGTAGAATTGCACTTGTGGGGTCCAATTTGACAATTGGATGCTTTGCACCGCTAGGTTTGGTTGCACCAATACACTAATGTTAATGTTACTCATGTTCAAAGCAAAATCCTCCAAAGCCTTTGTAAGACTACAGAAATGATGTACATAAATAAGTTAAACATAATAATCTATCAACTTTCTAAATGTAAATGCTGTAAAAGGACATAAATAATGCACTCAGTAATTTTTCAGCAAGTTTTTTAGCATAATAGTATTTCAAATTCACTTTTTTTTTTCAATAAACACAAAGTATTTTGTATAAATAAAAAATTTACACACAATGTTAAAATAAATAAAGAAATAAATTAGCATGGATAACTATTGTTTCCAAATTTAATTTGTCATTTTACTGTAATTAAAAAAACTGTTATTAAATCAACCAGTCTTCTGTTTTTTTTTTTTGTTGTTGTTTGTGTAACTACATTTAAAACAATTTTAAAAGTTTGGTAAATCATTTGAAAGGCAAATTTAATTAGTCACTGTTACTTTTTACATTTGTTTAAATATATATATATATTTAAACATGTATTAGTAACTGCCATACACAGAAATGTGTGTTTTTGTTATTATACCACATCATAATGTTTGTTGTGTTTGTGTGGGACAGGCATGTTTGGAGTGTATATACCTCTCAAAAGCATCATAAGTGTCTTCAGAGTATTGGTCTTTATCAGTGTGCATGAGCTGGCTGATGGTGCCCACCACTGACTCTGCAACTGACTGTAATTCAGATACATAAATATAAACATTAAATATGTGTACGTTAGTTTGGACTATTCACATTGTCAGACAAACATACTAGCTTATTTTATTGTATGTACATTCTTACCTCATTTAACATGGTGCCAAACAGCAGGTTAGTGATAATTGTAGCAGCTGAGGTGATGTTGTAGGACGTCAGCTGCTCGGGTTTGGACGTAAGCATCTGGAGACTGGAGGCAGTGTACATATTCCACTCCAGAGTCCCCTAAACAAAACAGTCAAAAGCTAAAACCATTGAGTCAATCTGTTGTCTAATCAAAAGCATGTTAAAATACACTCAGAGCTCAAACAATTTACTACATGATGAATCTAGTAAATAGGATGTAGTTGTTATAAATGCCCACTACGCATCCCACTGATTTGCATTATATGACTGACAGACTGTAAAGGTTTTAATTAAAAATCTTTCTTTGTGTTCTACCGAAGAAACAAAGTCACTTAGATCTTGGATGTATGGTGGCCGAGAGAGCTCAACGCGCTGCAAACTTAAGAAAACACATGCAAACAGAAAACAACACATGCAAACAGAAAAAAACTCATGCAAACACAAAACAACACATGCAAACTCAACACAGTCTCACGACCAATTCGTACATATTCGTACGAACTGCACGTTCTCACAACGCAACCAAACACAGAGAGGCGCTGCAAACAGCACCGACCACAATGGAAATGTTTCAGGTGGACCTCACTAAGTGATCCATCTGGGACCAAATTATTTGTTCCGTGGCTTTTGGTTGGGGCAGAGGTGTTGTTTTTTGTCTATTTTAACAACCTGATCAAATGGTCTTTTGGATATTATTAGTCTAATCTGACGAATTGCACACTTAACTACGAAACATTATTTTAATGCTATGTTAGCTAGAGTCACTTTTTGAGGTCCCCCTGAAACATTTCCGTTGTGGTCCCTGCTATTTGCAGCGCGTTTCCGTGTTTGCAGCACGTTCCTGTGTTTGCAGCGCCTGTGCTGTCAAACTCATGAAGATGTTTTCTTAATGTGTTGTTTTTAATGTCGTTATTTTCTGTTTGCATGTGTTTTCTGAAGTTTGCAGCACTTTGAGCTCTCTCGGCTACCGTATAGATGCCCTAAGGGTAAGAAAATAAACATAAAATGTTAATTTTTGGGTGAACTATTGCTTTAAATGTTAAAGACGTGAATACAGACATTGACTTTGCTTTCGAACACCTCCAGGTTCCAGCCACAGTCCTGAAGTGTAATCCAAAGAAATATTTGGAAAGATGTAAAATACAAACACTGAGCTGAGGCCATAGGGGTACCAGCTACAGAAGACAAAAGACACACAAGACCGGTTAAACATGTTAACTTACAAAAAAAAACCATTGTGAAAAAAAAAATGTACATATCCAAACTCAAATAGCCGTAGTTTAGCATGTTTTAATATGTATTTCTTACACACCGTTCAATTACTGCTCATTTATTTGTAGTTTGTCGAGATAAATATTTTTCCACCTATTAATGCTTATGTATCATGTTTTTGTATATATGAATGTTTGTAATTGTAATACTGCATACCACTGGCTGTTCCTGGAGGGCAAAGCTGTGTTGAATAACTAATCTGACCGATCACAGTGAGAGGGAAGGTCAAACCGATGATTGTTTGCTCTGGACAGGAATTACCTGCAACACCACAATTTTGGAAGTACTGTTGGCAAATCATCCTTCACTATATCACAAAATGGTTTTAATTATATAACAAGCTGGAATTTAAGAGAGCTCTTTAGCAGTGGTTACCTGTAAAAGCACTTAATGTAGTGGTAGTCGGGGTGGTAGTGGTAGTAGAATTGGTAGTATTCATAATTGCGGCGGTAGTAGAACTGGTGCTAGTGATGATAGGGGTGGTAGTAGAACTGGTGGCAGTAGAATTGGTAGCATTGATAATTGCGGCAGTAGTAGAACTGGTGCTAGTGATGATAGGGGTGGTAGTAAAACTGGTGGTAGTAGAATTGGTAGTAGTGATAATTGCAGCGGTAGTAGAACTGGTGCTAGTGATGATAGGGGTGGTAGTAGAACTGGTGCTAGTGATGATAGGGGTGGTAGTAGAACTGGTGATAGTAGAATTGGTAGTAGTGGTAATTGCAGCGGTAGTAGAACTGGTGCTAGTGGTGATAGGGGTGGTAGTAGAACTGATGGTAGTAGAATTGGTAGTAGTGATAATAGGTGTGGTAGTAGAACTGGTGCTAGTGATGATAGGGGTGGTAGTAGAACTGGTGGTAGTAGAATTGGTAGTAGTGATAATTGCAGCAGTAGTAGAACTGGTGCTAGTGATGATAGGGGTGGTAGTAGAACTGGTGCTAGTGGTGATAGGGGTGGTAGTAGAACTGCTGGTAGTAGAATTGGTAGTCGTGATAATAGGTGTGGTAGTAGAACTGGTAGTAGTGATAATGGCAGCGGTAGTAGAACTGGTGGTAGTAGTGGTATTGTTGGTAATGAAGGTGGAAACACTTGGCGTAGTGGTCCAAGTAGTAGGACTGGAATCATTTGCTGTTTGTAGTAGCCCCACATTTATAAATGCTGGTCAGACAGAAAACAATTCCATTTAGATCAGTGCTATTTTTTAACCACTTTTAATAACTAAAGGGCTGTCCCAACAGCTACACTCTTCCACGAAGAGCCTTTAGCATCCATTACATTTTTCCTTTTCACAAAAGGTCCGTATACTGAAAAAAAAAGATCCAAAAGCGGGTTTTCATAAAATAACCTATTTTTTTTTGTAAGCACGAAGACTGAAGAGCATCTAAAGAACTGTATTCTAGAATATTCTTCAAATTAAAGGTGACCTTCAAAAAGGTGATTAAAGCTGCCTTAAATCTGCATGCATGTAGTCTTTGGTATATATCAGTCACATTTAAAAACATGTCTCTGAAATGGTTTCCAAAACTGTCCAGGGGTAGCCCACTGTCTCCCTCATCTTAAACATCTGATTCAACTGGTCAGCTCATTAGAGACTTTTTTTCCACATTTTGCTATCTTGCTGCCTTGATACACTGCACTGAATTAATTTTTGTTCCACATCAGTCTACACTGAGAAACAGGTTTGAGCCAAACCACATATCTGTGGAGTTCAGAAAATTATTTTGCTTTACTGAAGGGTCACAGAAGCATGTAGTCTTTATGGACCTTAGTGGAAGAAGTTAAAAACAAACTCTTCCTAGATCTAGCCTCCTACCAAACTGAGATTTCAATTTTAAACATGTTTGAAGGAAACCAGCTTTTCTCATCATCTGCAAAGTACTATACTAAAAGGAAAGTGTGCTTTTAGTGTAGCCTCATGTTGTGGGGCTGTGCCTCCATCCAAGCTAAAAGAGCTTCAGATGTGCTGAGGAAAAAAGGGGCAGATAATTGCAAATTGCTGATGTGCAAAGCTTGCCACATCAAACAAAAAAGACTTGAGACTGTAAAGATGCTTCAGATAAATATTTAGTTAAGGGTATAAATACTTGTAGACTGTAGAATGATGAGGCGAAAAAAACTGCATAGCTGCATAATAGTATAGATTAAAAAAATAAATAAATAAAAAAACACCTGCCCTACATCTATTTTTTTTTAGGAAGTTCTGCAAAACCTAAAATAATAATTTCTTACCTGAAAGAAATATGATCAGCAGCATGAAGCGATACATCATCATTATCCCACTGATGATCCAGATTTAGTTCTCAGAAATATCTGGTTATGACTTATGTATGGTCTCAGATGTTAAGTTGGACATGATATATTTGCATTTTTAAGGAGAAAAAGAGCTATGGATACGGTGATGCACAATGTTTTGCAAAAACCAATAATGACAAGAAACATGTTGGGTCAGGCAGGTCATATAATTTTCCTACTTGGCAGACCCAACAATTACACATGTCTAGGTTTTAGTAACTAGTCTAAATAAAAGTGTAGTCATAATTATGACTATATATGCTATTTTAAATGGATAATTCACAAATTAATGATATCCCAGATATAAATTGATTCTTTTTTAGAAGAAAAACAACCCCTCCTAATGTAAGTCTGTCCATCTGGGGATGGCATGAGAATGAGTAAGGGATTTTCATTTTTGGGTGTTCTATGCCATTAATAATGATATAATAATTATCATAAAGAAAATACTTCAAGTTCAAATAAACACTGCATTGTGTAAAAGATTGGCATGTGTCACACATTTGAAAATAAATTATTTTTTTTCCTCAACTTCATTTTGTTATTCAAAGCATGCTTTGTATTAGATGCAAATCGCTGTAATTCATGCATTTCAGATACACCGTCAAGCAACAGGCAAATTAACGGCACATCTGGTAGGCCTAACACTGATTAATGGCCAAAAGCCCAAACCCAAAAAAGCAGAAAACATTATGATAAACAATTCTGACTTTAAATTATATTGATATTTAGTATTTTTAAGTGCACAGGATAGTTAGTAGTGCATTTGCTGGACACCTGTTTACATACGTGCACATTCAGACAGCGAGACGATCATTTACATGCCGGCAGGTCAGTGGTTTTTCCTCCAGTCAGAACTAAAGTCAAACAAAGCGTCAATTTCTCTTTTTTGTTGTTGTTGTACTGTTAAATGTTAACACTGATTTACAGTGAACGTCTCGGTTACGTATTGTAACCCTCGTTCCCTGAAGAAGGGAACGGAGACGTCACGTCGGTGACCGACGAATA
>JAUMHQ010000038.1:1810095-1855870 GCA_032361165.1 Enteromius paludinosus | reverse complement strand
TTGTGTTTTAAACAACTACATTCTCACCTGAAATACTCTTAAAACTGCATTTCATGGCACAATAACAGCAATATTTAAAATGTTTTGCTGTTTTCCCCTCCACCAATGCAGAGACTGGACAAGAAGCCTCTCTCATGCCGCGTCTGTAGTACGCGTGAATGAAGCGAGTAAACTCAAAATGTTTTATTTATTATTTATTATTAATTTATTTGCGCAATTCGCGTCTGGTGTGAACGCACCTTCTGGCTAGCCAATATAAAAGGCCACTCACAAGAAATAGGCATTTTGTGTAGAAAAATCTTAGATCTTTGAGTTCAGTTCATGAAAAATGTGTTTTAGTGTCACAGGGTACTGGACATTTATCTTTGAAACTGCAGCGAAATATGCAGTAAGGCACGTAAAAAAGGTGTTGCACAAAAAGTGCACAGAGCTACATAGTTTTTTTATGAGACCAGGTTGTTTTTATGTAGCATTGGTCAGTTATGGAAGCCTTTTCTGTTTGGTTGAGACATGCAATATCTAAAAAAGATAATTCCATAAACGAGCTCTGTATATTTAAGAACGAACGCCCAGTTTCATGCAAGAGTAAATGAAATACAAACTTGCATTACATGAGTGTGCAATTAGGGATGGGTATCGTTTAGGTATTACTACTTTTATCGATACCACTTCTCGATCTGGTACTTTAACTGTACTCTTATCGTACGTTTTGTAGTGTTTTTAATATTTCAAAAATTATAATAATAAACTAATTGAGAACAGAATTAACAATTTTTTTTTATGAAAATCAATGTTTGTGCAAATATTACACAAACCAAATAAAAGATAGTAAAACAAATAAGTAAACTATTTTTTTGTAAAAGTATGGACAGTGGTTACAGTTGGGGCATGCAGGTAGGCTGCAAAAGTAATAACAGTTTTTAACTACAGCTTTAACTGAAAAAAGTTCCAAAATGCTTTGGCTAATGTTTGTTTTATTAGAACACATTTACATAAATTAGTTAACAATGTTTAGGATTAAAAGTTTGGAACCTCTTGCAATGTACACTAAATAAAGTGAATGTATTTCATCACTTCAAAATAGTTTTTAGGTAAGCTCTGCTTTATATCTTAATTTTCCCTGTTTTCTATCATTTCTGCTTAATTTCTTAATTTCTTTATTTCATAGTTTATTATTATCCATCTATTTGTAAAGCCATTTTGAGTGTTTTAAATTAATTTAGTCTTCTGCAGAAAATAATTCTCTAAATATATATAAAATAATTTTTAATGCAACCAAAATGTGTCTATTAAATTATTAACATTATTATGTTTGTGTGGTTATTTTGGAAGACTGCTAGCATGAGTAATTATAAATGTTTTCTTATGCAGGATTTATTTTGGGTTTTTTTAAAGACAGACATTAATGCCTTTCTTCTTTCAGATGCAGTTTAATAACTAAAAACTTCGATTCAGTGTCTGTGGTCAGATGAGATGTTGACAGGTTTATTGTCAGTGACATTATTCTGTTCATGCTTTGTTGTTGTGTGTGCACGAGCTCTGTGTACAGCAGAACATATGTGCGGCACAGATTGATATTTTGCGCATGAGATTGCCAGTAGCAAGTGCAGGCAAATGTGTTTAATATTATCGCATATTAGAAAAGGTTAAAATATGCTAGGTAACCATTATTTAGCAATAAATAGGAAATGTTTTTTTTGCAGTATCGATAGCAGAACCGAGCTTATTGATACTTTGGTCTTTCATAATTTAGCACTGGTAGCGATAAAGTATCGTGTTTCGGTACCCATCCCTAGTTACAATAATGTGCTTTTAACATCCTGCAGTATAATAACCCTATAATAGAGTTTTTTAAAGACTGGAGATCGCACCCGTGAAGATCGGGCCATATACGACACTTTTGGATTGAATGTCCAGCGTACGTCACTGCGACCTGGAACACTGAGCTTCACCAACAGATTGAGGTCATCAGGAGGAGGCCTCTTCACCAGGTACTCAGATAGAGCCTGTAGCACCACCATAGTGGACTGATGGGAGAAAAACTGTCATTAATGTACCTCAATTACAGATATGAGACAATGAGTGGAGGTCTTGTGGTTTTTACCTGAGTAGAGCCATATCCTCCCCCAATGCCACGCTTCTCATTCAGCCATCGAAAGGGGAAAGCTGCCTCTTCCATGTGGCCACCTTTAATCAGTGCTAACAACGCATAGCCAGTAGCTTCCAGTGTGAAGAAATAATTACTAGAGTCAGGCCAGTGGGTACGATCTGTTGATGCAAAATGTAGACAATAAAGGTAAAAACACACAAAGCAAAATATTTAATTTGTTTTCAAAGGCTAAGTACCAGGCGATGCTAAATTTAGTAGCATGCTCTTCATGCAGCCATGGTTGGAGACTGTTAAAGCGTAGCATGCTATAGCCACTGTGTATGGCCTCTTCAGGCGGGAGAAATGCTGTCTTAGATACACCGCTGCTTTTCTGGACTTGTCCTGCAATAAAAATAGAAATAATTTAAAGTTAGCACCACTAAACATGCTGAAATTTCAGTTTTCTGGTGGGCCTGGAAGTACAACAATTATTGGGGGTTTTGTGTGTGGATGTTCTTGGGAAAGAGGGCTAGAAAATGGAGAGGCAAGCACAGACTGAAGATCCGGTATCGGGATCTCCACAGACTAGCTCGAAGGTAACGGTGGCAAGGGCAGAGCTAAAGACCCCTGAGCTAGATGACTTTCCTCCTGATAAGGTGTCTTGTGATGCGATCCTTAAAAATGCGTATGACAGGCTGTGCACCATCAATGGACAGCTTCTCCTATCCCTATTTTCCCCTTATAAAAGATTATTAACACAAAAGAATGCATACTGAGTAGGGATGGGAAGATTCCCCGATTCGCTCGGTGCATCAGCTTAAAAAGTTAACAAAGCAATGCATCGGTTTAAAATGTGTGCAACAGATACAAATTGACATTTGTATCGCGATGCATAATTTCTATCATATCTGTATTGGTAAAATCCGATTCATTTATTTATAATTATTAGTAGACATACTATACTTTCATTATTTAGAAAGTGGAATTTGTAAAATATGTCGTGCCACTATAAAATATACAGGCAGCACGACGAATCTGACAACACACTTGAAGCGCCGACACGGTGTGGAGACTTCTCCCGCTGCACGCGGCAGCAGCGCGTAAGCGGCGCGTATGCAGAGCAGAAGAAGCGCGCACTGATTGTGCTTTCATACTGGCAGAGTTTGTTGCGTGCAACTGAACCGCGGCTTGTTCTGCAGGAGCCTATAGACAAGCATCTTATTCCTGTCGTATTTTCAACCATGTGCTTTGATTTATGTCATTGCCAGCATACTTTGTTATGCGACTGCCTTATTATAGTTCACACAATAAACTTGAGCAAAGTTTTCAATAAAAAAAAAAAAAATAGAAATATGTCTGAACCTTCTCACATTTTGTTTAAGAAATATTACATTTTGCCATTCAACAGAAGGCTTGCATGAAGATGCTAGATTGAATAGGTTAAGCTTTGAAATCCAAAACAAATTTTAGAAAGAATTCCAACAATAAAGTGTATTCGTATTGAATAATTGAATTGATAATCAAATCATAAAGCTAACAAATGCCTCTAGTTTTATTCCTTTAACAGGCCTTTAAAGTTTGGGCAAAAACTTGTGTAAATTATGTACATTATGTGATTTTGTGCATTTTATTTTTTTATATGGTGAGTGTGAACTGCTCGTTCCTAGACAATAACCGATGCAATCGCCTTTCTTATCTGTAAAGACATTCTTACAGCGTTACAGAGAAGGAGGTCTCCCAATACCTGTATACCTGCATATTTGTTTTTTTGCATCATACTGCATCGAATCGTGATGAATCGAATCGAAATCGGTTTGCACTACATCGTAACAGGGGTGTTTCATATCACATTGCATTAGCTGCTCCATGTATCTTTCATGTATCGTATCGTTGGCTATACATCGAGATGCATATCGCTAATACAGATTTGAATCACTGATACGCATAACTGCATATTACATGTATCCCACACATTTAATTATCATGTGTTAACCACTAATTGTATATGTATTCGAATAACTATGGGATGGTTTATAGTTTTATATCCGTGTTTAGTATGGTTTTGCTTCAATTTTCTAGCTTGAAATGTTTATTTCCACCTATTCTTAGTCAAATGCATCATATTCATGTAATAGAAATTATGTCTAAAATTATTAGACTTAAATTATCTTTTGCGTTCTTTTAAGAGACGTGCCACGTGCTCCAGCATGCACGCCTGCTGCCTAGCCACGATGAGAAGAAAACCAGTCTAGTCTCATTTCTTTCTCTCTTTTCTTTATTTTCTTTCCGTGAGAGTTCGTGTTTTGTGTGAGTTAAATTTTGCCTGCCGTGTCTCGAAGTCTCTGACTGCAACGCATCCAGCTTCACTCGGACCGTGACTCGCTTATGCTTCAGCCATCGCCCAATCATTGGCCTCCGAAGACTTCCACGATGACTGGCTTCCAGCCAATCAGCAACCTCGGTAAACCCCGTAGCACAAAGGCAACGCAAGTACAAACCTCCAGATTCAGGCTGAACTGGTGAAACTGATATAAAATGTTAACCTTATTGACGAACTCAATGCTAAGTTAATCTTTTGATCGATGATTGTTCAAGTCGATGCAATAGCAGCCATATTTTCAATGGAGCCGCGCAGTTTAAAATCCAAAGCAGAAATGTTTTTGTAACTGACAGCGCCTTCATGGTTGCCTAGTAACAGCAGACGCTACAGAAGTGCGAGCCCCCAAGTGCTTTGAAATTGGTGGAGGAAGCGACGCGCCTCGCGTTTTTAGATGCTTCATGTAAATGTACCCTTAAAGTAGTAAGTTACATTTAATGTTAAAGTATCATTAATGCTAATACAAACATTATTTTAGTGTGATAGGGCAGAACGATGCAGCTCTGGTTAAACAGCTGGATGCTGGGTTGAAATACAGCCGGATTTGGTCGTGGCTTCAATGGAGGGCAAGGTCTAAGTAAAAGGGCAAGAGATGTCCTTTTATTTAAGGGATGCACATATGTGTCACGGTGCGTCTGAGGTGAATCACGAAGGCAGAGTCGAATATAAAATCCTATAACGATACTTTAATAAATCCAATACGAATCTGGATCTGGAGGGCCGAGACGAAACAGATGACACAGGCGACTGATGCGGACTGATGTGGACAGCGGACTGAGGCGGAGCTTGAGGGAGGGAGGAGCCTGACGGAGATGGCAGGACGGAGGGACGAGGCGTAGCTGGAGGAGTGGAGTCCATAGGCGACGGATGGACGACGAACGACCAAGGCGGAGCCGGAGGGATGATGGAGCCTGGCGAAGCTGGAGGACTGATGGGCCACGGTGGAGAGGAAGGATCTAGGTGGCATGGAGAAGCCGACGGGTCGCAGGGACGAGGCGGAGTCCGAGACTCTAAGGCTGGAGGCGGAGCGGAGGGATGATCCAGCCATGACGCCGATGGCAGCTGGCAGACCCGTGGCGAGACCGGCACACAGATGGTGGGCTGAGGGTGAGCTACGGGTCTGATGGCAGCGGTGGCGTGGACATAGATGGGTGGGTGGGTGGGCGGGTTTTCATTCCCCAAGCCAGGTGGAGGAACAGGTACAGAAGGGCACCTCCTAAGCACTGGAACTGGCGGAAGTCTGCGAGGCATTGGCACTGGGAAACGTACCTAAGGCGTGGGCACTGGAAAATGCGCCCGAGGCACGGGAACTGGAGTGAATCTGCGAGGCGTAGGCACTGGGAAATGCGCCTGAGGCGCGGGAACTGGAGTCTTCCCGATAACAATGTCTCTCATATCTAATCCCAGATCGCTTAGCTCACCCTCCATGGTGCAGTGGTCGGAGCTCCACTCCGTGCTGTCGCTGTCCGTGGTACTCTCCACCGTGGCAAGCTCACGCTCTGGCTCTCGCACCTGGTCTGTCGTCACCTTGTCAGGCTCCGTAGCGCACCTCAGCACTGTCGCGTCTGGTTGCGATGGCTCCATGGTAGCGCCGGGCTCTGTCGTGGCATCAGCGGTGGGCACAGAGATCTGTTCCACTTCCTGGGGAGATGGTGGGCTGGGCTCTGGGTCTGGAGTGGCACTGGTGAACTCTTCTACGGCACACACTGTGAACAAAGATCCATTCTTCGCCAGTGTCCACTCCACGAAGGTGGCAAAGTCTGATCGAGGGCCATCTTCGGAGAGCGCTGTCCAGGTAGGTGGTGAAATAGGCAATGTCTAAAAATAGTTTGGTATGGCCCTTGAGCGATCTCTCTCCCTGCTCCAGCATTAGGAGGAGATAGTTGGGGCTTGATAAGAGATCCATGGGAAGACCGGGGAAAACTAAAAAATCAAATAAAAACTGACAAAAAATACGGAAAAAAACTAACCGGGGGAAAAACACGCCGCTCACTCTTCTTCTTTAGGAACACAGGGACTAGACTGAACATAACTTAAATAATACAGACAAATCACACTAATAAACGAGACACACCTGAACGTAATCAATACAGACAGAAACTAGGTCACAGGAGCACATGGGAAAACACAACAAGCACAATGCAGGGGCGTGACAATATGTCTTTAGACAAATATCAATATAGTGTTTTTTCAGAACCTATGCTTGGCTTATTTTTCCGTTCAACTTATTTGGCTACAGTAAAATTGGCAAAGGCAAACTTTTTTCAAATATGTTTTTTTTTTCTGGCATGCTCTGTCTTCAATACCAAACAGCATTTGTAGTTCATGGTATGTTTTTCGATTAATGGTAGAAAACACTTATTAGGTTTATTTATTTGCCCAAAAAAATGAAAAAAAAAAAACTTCACTGTCAATCATGATGGAAGAATAAACAAGTTAAGTTACAGCATGTCCCATAATGAGGCCGTAATATTTATTCTGTGGGAGTCCCCCCACCTCCTGGCCCCATCAGAGGTCACATCACCCCTCAAGCACCCAATAATGCCTGATTTGTATTTGAGCTAATTTGCTTACACAATGGAATGCCACTTGTGGGATGCAAAGATAAGCGAACATCTCATGGCCCGATTCCTTTTGCCAGGCATTCAAAAGAACGTCCTCTTTTGGTGTGCAGTGTGTCGGGAATGTCAGTTGGTTAATCAACCTAGCCAATTCAAAAGCGTCACTGTGCCCATTACCTTTGGTAGAGGTCCCCTCTCAATGACATCATTGAGTTAGTAGTGGTTGTTTTCGGCAGAGGAAGATCTTGGATCAGAAGCAGTTATCCAAAAAAATCTGCTTGGTCTGGTCCCTGGGGAAGAGCCCCTCTAACCACTGCAGCTCACCAATTTAGCCAAGCTCCAAGCAGGTTTTTCAGATGTGTTTTCATACCTGCCCGGTCGCACAGACCTCATACAACACCATAAAGTGGTACAGGATGAATGAAAGGTAGTAGAAAGGTAGTGAAGTTACCTGTATGTGAAGACTAGGCTCTTGGCAGGTAACAGCATTTTGTGCCTCCGCCAAAGCAATGAGCACGAATGCAGTCAGGGACACACTGGATTCAGAGCCACGAAGTCCTCCCTGTATCATAACACAGTGTACATACAACTTTTAGTACTGATTATTGTGAAACCACTCCAATTAATGGAATCACAGTAATGATCTCTCACTGTCATGCTGGTGTCATAGACAGGATTGTCCTCCTGAAAGGACCCATCAGGACGCTGTTTATTCTTGAGGAGGTACACCAGAGGGCCACACAAATGCTTCTCACTGATACTAATAAATGATTTTGCCATGGAGAAAACCTTAACCACGTACGCTGTGATCCTGAGATGGACAAAACATAAAAACAGAAGAACTCTACAAAGAAATATTCAATATGAAGCTGTTATCAGTGATGTGTCAGCATTAATACCATGTGCTGGTGCCTTCTTTGGTGTAGGGAGGATAAGAGTCATCCTTTTTCTGGTAATTAAGTTGATTTTCATACCCTGGGTATAAAAAAATAGTTCATTAGACAAATATAATGGTAGTAATGGTGATGTTAATCTCTATCTGAGTCTCATTGCACCTGTCTGGATGTATTTGATGGCCTCTTGTCTGCGATCTATTCCCACAGTGTCCCAGTTTCCACTGCGGTCCAGGTAATGGGTGGCAATGAGGGGCAGCGTGATTCTGGCCAGGTTCTGCTCCACACATCCGCCAGGCATCCGGATCAACGCTGCCAGAGAGTCCGCCTTAATAGAGTTATCAATGCTGTCTGCCAGCAAATTACCTGAAGAAATTATATTTATTTACCTATAATTGAAGGGATTATTTTTGGGAGTATAATTGTATTATTATTATTGGGAGTTAATACTCAATTGCTATAATATTATGAATAGGATTTAATAAAATGTCAAACCTCTGACATTGACAAATGTCTCTGGCAGAGATTTGGGCACAACAGCATCCAGCTGCATCTTCTCCACTTCTATCAGCTGTCTACCAGCTGAGATGATAGAAAATGTTTATTCAGTTACCAATAACATATATGTATAAACAAACATATAACAAAATTAATATAGAAATTTCCCACTGTTGGCTTTGTTTTAAGAGGCCCACATTAAATGTGAAAAAAGTGTGAAAAGTAATATCACAAAGATATTTTTGTAGATTCAAGAACTCAAGTTACTACAGTGTACTAACATCATGCATCTAATGTATCTAAAGAATTTATAATCATAACCCCTTCATGTTTGATGTAATTTTAAAGGTCTCTGTGGGATTGGTAAATTGGTCTACATTTCACAGCAGTCACTTGTATTATGAGAATTGTGTTCTGCTGAGGAAGGGGTATGTCCTCCTTTAGGGTGCCTGTGACAATGTTTATCAATCTCCATCCAGGTGCCACCCAGAGTAAAAACCCAAAAGGTCTTTTATGTCTTTATAACTGATCTGAAGATTTCTTTGTTTGTCTGGTCTGGATATTTAAGGGAAGGTTGCAGATCAGTCATCAAGATTCTGTAGCCAGAATAAGCTCGTAGTGTGGTGTGCACTTTTACACTTTGCACTATGTACAGTATTTTTTTAAAGCCATGTATGCATTTCATTTTCATTCAACAATTTAACTGTGTTAAACACACTGTGCCCATAGAGCACACTGTATAGTTGTTTGGCTAGTGAAGTTTATAAAAAAAAAAAAAAAACAGGATTTCTTTGCTGTGTTCTTTCAAATACTTAGGTAAAAGGTTGTTGATGCTATGAATTTAAGATTGCTTGTATGGTGTTAAATTAGGATAACTGTCACATGTATGTAAAATCTGTTTGTCTCCTGCATAGATCACTTGGCTATTTCCCATAACCACAGTACAGGAGCAGGGTTGCCACACAATTCAAAATTGCATTATCTTTTCTGAAATTGGCTTCTAATTATCTTACTTTGTAACTGGCATGATACGACTCTACCTTACTAGTAATACACTGTTATATTTGATTTATTCTGATCTCTTCTGAAAACTTTTCTTCAAGTAGATTAGAGTCTGGACAGGTCATACTGAAGTACAAATGAATGAAGTGAGGGTTTGTCATTAGGAATCTTCTGACGTCTGTCACTGGCTTAACAAGTTACAGTTTTCATGATTAGGCGAAAATGAAAAAAACATCATTTTTTTAATGAGCCCAACATCCAGTCACGTAAAAGACATTATCAGTAGGCTAAGGTAAATCGTCTTTCATTTTTTACAGGTTACTTCACAGGTTTTTATCAATTGGTCATTTTGTTTGAAGAACTAAAAGCAGCAAATTGAATCTATAAGACATCTTGGTCTTTTATTGGAAAACACACATTTTTATATATACCAATGTGTGTGTATGTATACACAATTTAACCCTTTGTTCCCCCTGTGCCAACTTTTTTGAAACCTGTAGCAAGCATCAAATTTGCAACGAGTTCATTTAGTGGATAAAAGTGTAATATTTTTGAGTTTAAACATTTGGTATGTTCTCTATATGTTCAACTGTGTATTAAAAATATTGGCTCATGTGAATTGAAAGTCTCTTAGTTTCATTAGTTCTTTTTGTTCAAATTTAAAAAATGTCTCAACATTTCCAAAACTTAAAAAAATTGAAACAGCATGAAGTGTTATATTAAAATGGCAAGTGTGGTAAATTAACTACTTTATTCTAATATTGACATTACATTAATCACAATTAAAGTAAAATTTCCATCCAATCTTACCACTGTCTCCTTTCTCCAAGGGATTCAGCACAAAGCTCTTTACTTTAATTGTCTGGATGCCTTCGACCTAAAACAAAAAAAGTTTATCATCATATACCATTACCACACAGTCATTGCACCGACTTCACCTTAATTTACAAAACTACTACATGTACCAAGCAAAATATGTAATATAATATATTTTCAATATATTATGGATGAGGCATGAGGAGCTCACTTACTACCACACGCAGATTCTTCCTCACAGCATCCTGCCCCATGAAGGAGGCCGTGACGGCTGTGACCTGTAGAGGGAGCTCTCCTGTTTTAAGAGGGATGATGGTGTATGAAATCAGCTTGGAGGAGCCGGCCGGTACCGAAACCTGCTGTCTGTGCTGTCCCGTAAATGCTATGCTGCAAATGTCCTCTGTCTTCTCCAGAATCACCATGACCTGAAAACACATGTAATCCTTATGTAATCCTTAATCTAAACGGCTCATTATATGCCCATGCTTACATGAACCCTTAGTATGAGCGCTTTGGGACTGGGCTCAGATTTTGTTTTGCACTTGCTTGTAGCAAGGTGCTATTGCATGCTTTCTACAAATGTGTTAAACCTAAGCATTGGGATAATAGGGAACACATGGTTACAAATGTAACTTAGAGACTGTAAAACCTAGCCCGCAGCCCTACAAATGTCTGCCAGAGAGGTGCCGTGCACCAACGTGCACCTCATCCCCAGGAGGCACGGCCTTGAGATTGGTACACCAAGGCAATGGCATCCAGTATCGAGTAAGCCAACCTCTGCTTAGAGACAGCCTTCCCTTTGCCTCATAGAGGCAGTACTAGCCTGAGTGATCGTGTCCACCACTGCCTGTGGCAGGTCATTCAAGTCTGCTGCGTCCCATCCAGTAGCCACACATGGGGGTTTCAAATATCTGGACATGGTGCCAAACGGTGCTGAGCCCCTGCGAAAGGTCTGGTTGGGCCAGTAAAGCACAACCAATAGGACCTGGTCCTCATCTTCCCTGACCATGCACAGAGTGTGCTAGTAGACTTACTGGGGGATGCATATATTCGGATAGAACACAAGGCCAGCTGTGTGCCAATGCATCCGTGCTGAGGTTAAGAAGTAGAACAGTTGGCAGTGGGAGGATTTATGAGAAGCAAACAGATCTACCTAAGCTACTCCAAATTGAATTAGGTGGATCGTCTCAGAATAGAGTCACCATTCTCCTGGGAAGGTAAGCTGTCATGAGAGTGCTTCGGCTGCATGATTAAGCTTGCCCAGAATGTGGACAGTGCGCAGTGGCTTGAACTCCAAAGGAGATGGCAGGCGAGCTGTGACACGCGGTGTGATCATAGACCCCCTTGGTGGTTGATGTACGACACAGGTGCAGTTTTGTCGGTGCGGGCCAATATGTGCTTGTCCTGCAGCAGTGGCCATAAATGCCACAAGGCCAGATGCACTGCCAAGAACTCTAGACAATTGATGTGCCAAAGCTGACCTGTCCAGAGCCCAGAGGCTGCCTGCCCATTGCCCCAACCTTGACATGAAGGGCATCCCAGACCTTAAAAAAATCAAGGTCTGTCCAGAGGCTGAAGGGGTAGTGTCCCACCGCACCATACCCATCTTGGGACTCAGGGGTGTAGCCAGTAATGAAGTGGTCTCATATGAAGCAAACCAAGCGATGTGACAGAGGAGCCTCTTAAAATGTCTACCTCTGAAGGAACTTTTCTGAAAAAAACACTTTTCTGAAAGCCATGTGGTCATACTCACAAGTCTAACTAATTCTAACACAGAGAAAATAGATTATTTTCCCAGATGACCTGAAACCCCAACTGACTGAGGTGCTGGAGCACCAGGTTCCTGTATTCGTACAAATGTTCTCATGAATGGGACAGAATGAGCCAGTCATCAAGAGAGTTGAGGAGCCTGATGCCCACTTCCCCAGTGAAGGGTAGGACTTTGTACTACCATTCTAGACAATCGAACACAAACCGCAGGAACGGCCTGTGTCGAGGAAGAATCGAGACATGTAAGTACATCCTTCAGGTCAAATCACTGAAAACCACTACTGGGGCTGAATGCATTTGTTAGTGCGTTTCAGCGTGAGCATTTTGAACTGAAGTTTGTGAAGGGCCTGATTCAAAACCCTCAGATCCAGGATCCGTCGAAGGCCACCACCATTCTTGGGTATGATAAAGTAAAGGGACCGGCTTGATTGCATCCTTTGCTAAGAGGACGACAATCTCCTTGCTCAAGACAGGAGAGTCTCGGACTGCCACCTAAGTTTCAAGAACACAACTGTACCTTGGAGGCCAGGGGGGAGTGGTACTCTACCCACCATCTCCTGCATCTCCGGACCACCCATCTCAAGGCTGATTCATTGTCTTCTTGGAGGAGTTATGGGCTAACTGGGTCTTAACACAACAGAAGGGCACCTTTAGTGCCGAATAGCCTAGTAATAGGCATCAAGTAAACAAACCTTGGTGGGTTTGGTGGTGGGTTTGTGCAGCTACACAAACAAATAAGATTTCAATAACTGAGTAAACAATAGTAAACAATAGAATCATAGCAACGAGTGCTTTGTGTTAGTGTGACACTGACCTCTAGTTTTGAGTTAATGTAGTTGTGGATCACAGCTTTGATTTCAACATGTTCATTTCTGGACACTGAGTGAGGCAGCCGCAGATCTATGAAGAACGACTTTGACGCACGGACATTATAGGGTTCAGCCACACAGAAACCTGAAAAGAAAAAGAAAAGTTTATTTTTTTGCTAGTTCTCGAGTTTTAGGCAGTTAATTAAATCTACTATAATCACATATACAAATATAGTACTATATATTATTTTTAATACTAAATAACTATTATTAAAAATATGTAATTCATTGAACAGCATTAAAAGCTAAATAAATTCAATGAATTCATATGCAGAAATGCTTGATATGTGGCTGTGAAAGTTAAATAAATACTAATATATATATTAATTATTTATTTCTTATTGTTATAGAAATAAATCATTTAACCTTTTGAGCGGTATGGTCCCACATATGGGATTTGTCGTTCCGTGCCCCTGGGAGTACAGTCCTACATATGGGATTTAGAACGTTCGGCGACGTTGCATAACTGCCAAATTCAAACTGAGCTTTCGCCCGTTTGCTGGCGCTGAGCCAGAGAGAGACGTGCACTGTGCTTGTCATATTATCACAACTATACAGTGTTCCTAACCACATAATGCATATTTTAGGTTTCAGACATTTAAATACACATGTGTACTAGTAAAACAATACATTTACAGCTTGTAAAATACACAAAGATGTCAATGGAAGCAACAATAACAATTCATTCAAACTTAATTTGCCGATTTCTTTTATTCATATCAGATACACATATTGTAAGTAGCTATAAAGTTCACTCTATTCTTCACACAGTTCATCAGCCACTTACTATCATGCATTTGAGGAAAAATTGATGAATTTACGTGCTGTAAATCTGACTGACTGCAGCACAAACAAACATGGCGGCTCCAATCTCATGTTACTGATCATGAGCAAGATCATTTATAAAGCTGTATGAACAACGAAACTCACTAATTTACATATATTTGTGAATCAGAACATCAGATTGTTCATGACACAGCAAGCAAGTTTGTGAATATTTGAAATAAAAAAGGAAAAACTAAATAAAAGTGATTCATCTGTCTTACAGCGGTATTTTGCTCATGGTATGTCACGTGACAAGCAAGACACGTCGCATTGGTCGCCTAATTGATTCAGCATATCAGTTATGGACACAAATATAAAACTGATTTGCATTGTTTGTAAAAACGATATTGGCTGTATGTATTTTATTCTTAATGATGGTAGTAGCAAATGTGATTTACTGTTAGGCTGTACTAAAAAAGAGTTTTGATTCTGCTACTGTATATAGAAGTTCTGTCAGATGGACAAAAGGACTGTTTGTTTACCTGTCTGAGGTGAAGCACTGATGGCTAGAAACCCCCACTGAGTGATGCTGTCAGGAAGAACAGTGTTTACTGGAAGTGCAGCCAACCTGAAATAAAATGAAAGACACTTGCATCACTGAACATGATAAAAGTGAGACATCTATATTGAGTCAAAGGTCAAACTCCTACCCATCAGTCTTGGTGACACTGGGTAATCTAATGTCAGTCCACAGCCATGACTCGAAGAACATGCTGCGTACGTAAATGTCCTCTAAGTCAGCTAAATCATCTTCATCAAACTCTTCCACCTCCTCTTCTTCTTTCGTCTTGTCAGCATGACTGTTCTCACGTACTGCAATCTCAGGTGTGTGCTTAAGAGTAGTCGAAGGTTCACTGACAAGAGTTTTTGAAGGATAGCGATAAACATAAAGCCGGTCAGAAGCTAGCTTGGTGGTAGTGAGTACAGGGGTGGTGGTTGGTGGAGGGGTGGTAATGACACCAAGTTCCTCTCCTCTGTACTCTGCACAACAGCGAAGGAAAGCCAACACACAGCTCCAGTCCTCTGTGATGTAGAGGGAGCGGCGGTAGCAGGAATATGGCATGGGAATCTCTCTCATGCCATCCACACAACATCTCTGCAGGAACTCATCAGAATATACCTTCTCTGAGAGAAAAGATGTTTAGGATGGCTTAGCACATTAGCTAACCTTTCCCTAAAGCTTTTGCTAACATTGTATTATCTTCGCCTATCGTATAAACAAAATTTTCTAAGATTTCTGATAAAATAATGACCGAGACTTACCAAGTTGCTCTCTAAGCTGCAATTTGGCAGCAGATCGTCTTCTTCTAGATCTACTGGAGCAATCTATTCCAAACAAACCAAAGAAAATACAGTCTTGAAATTGAAGATTTGGTTCCACAAAGAACCTTTAGCATCCATAAAATCTTTCCATTGCACAAAAGGTCCTTTATAGTTAAAAAAAAACCATTTATAATAAAAAAAAAAAAATTGATCTCATTGGAATTGTCCCTTTTATGTAAGGGTTCTTTGGGAAACCAAAAATTTACTGTAAAAATTACTGTAAAACCTCTTTTGGAATTTCTCTGTTTAAAAGTATTTAAATCAACATTTTCATTCTTAAACTATTGACTTTCATTTTAAATGTAAGGCAAGTCTTGAATTTTGTCTGGATTAACTCGATTGGTAAAATGGGGCATTTCAAAAGACTGCAAGTTTAAATCAACTAGCTTGAAACCAAGAACAGTGACTGGAATGTGGATGTTGTAGGTCTAATTCACCCTCAAGAGCATTTCAACGTAATCCCAATATATGTGGTATGGCTGCCGTAACAATGCATTAATGATTATAAATAATTTTGTTAAATATTTTCAACATTTTAAAAAGGCTGAATAGCAACTGTAGACCTTTTCTGTAATCTGTGTATCCTCCTGTGCTGGAGTGAAACATCAGTCCTGCGTCACTGAAAACACCCATATTATTCCAGCCTCTTCCTGCGCTGCAGCCCATATCACCCTGAGCCACCACCTCCCACACCTGAATCAAAGAGATATGAGGATCCAAGAGGCTCTGGAGAAGGTTCTGGAGTGAGAACTATATCATTACTCACCTTCTTCTGCGTCAGACGGCTTTTACTCAACAGGAAGCTGGCATTATCCACAGCAACCAGGCTGACCTTTGCCCCCGGGTCTCCTTTCACTTCAAATGTAATGCTGCTGCCTGGTGAGTATGAATTGACCTTTTCTCCTTCTACTGGACCTACACTGAGCTAATCCAAATCACAGATACAGATTTCACCTTAATGCATCCTTGTTGAATAAAAGTATTGTTTTTTAATGTGATTAGTAATATTTAGAAAATGTATTTCTTCTCCTTCTCTCTTTTTTAAACCTTCTGAATTTTTCTTAGCAAAAATGTACAAATGTACATGTGTTTTTAAGAAAATTCAAATCAGCTGATCTATAATAAGGCCAAGATTAGATTCTCATGGTAGGAGAAGAAGAATAATGTGAATAATAATTCTGTCTAGTCCAAAAATGAAAAGCTGGAATTTGCATCCTCTCTGTTAATAATTGGTCACATGAACTCACCGAACCAACACATCGGTCTTCCACATCCACAAACACAGAGTCCGTTACCACCTCCACCTTGGGGTTCCAGGGCAAAATGTAGTAAGCCACAATGCGAAACCCAGGTAGCATTTCAGAGGTAACCTGCAGAGGAATGTTTACGACGACCAAGTCTTTGACATTCATCCTGGCAGCGTGAATTATGTTTCCTTTACTTAACACCTACAGAAACAATCATCAGTATATTTAATACTGATATTCCATTTAATCTCATCCCAAAAGGCAACCTAGGCTCATTGAAATTGTGTGCCTCTATATACATTTCCACAAAACCATTATTACGTTTAGATAGTTCCTTAATACGCGTTCTTTTCTGTACTTGCGGATTTGTGAAACGCCACCTGTGGTCACCCAAGTACTTTTCAATTCAAAGTTCACATCTTGCCAAGTACTGTTAAACTCCCCAGATGTGATCTTGCTCCACCCCTTCTATCAAGGATGCAACAACAAGAGACTTGAGGCAGGCAGGGATCCCAGAATGCATTTCGCACCAATCAACATTCGCCGGTTTCGGAGCTGTGAGCTCCATGCGATTACCGGGTGCTCATGTGTCCGCCAAGAACAGCCTCACTGCAGCTAAACATCCTTTTGACACTTGCCGGCTCTGGCTCTGATGTCTCTATAGCGGTTAAATATGAGACAAAATTTGTTTTGGGTATATCTAATAGGCAAACTTTGGTTTAATGAGTCAAGTTCATATAATTTTGAAGGACAAAGTTTTAAAAATTATTTTATTATTTTATTAAATTATTAATCACTTTGTGACTACATGAACTCGTGAAACTGTGGTTCGACAAAACGGCTCAAATCTGCATAAGGAAGTTAAAAGATCACAGCTGCAACAACAAATGTGTTTTTATATTACTTTTATATTTGTTAATACTATCAGATAGGTTCAGGGTTGGGTTTGGTGTAGGGAATAAAAACACGATAGAACATTAAAGGGGTCATGCTATATGCACTTTTACAAGCTGTTTGGACTGCAACGTGTGTTGAGAGTGTGAGTACACAACCACCCGACAATGATAAAGATTCACCAGATTTGTTTTAATTTAATAAAAATAAGTTGCCCCTTCTGAAATCAAGCTATTCTCAAATGCATGTCGTGTGGCGTCACACCGACAGAGGCCACTCCCACAATAGTTGATTGACAGCAGCGTATCAGACTGAACTGGTGTCTTACCTCAGACCCGTCCTGAGTGAGCCGTCATCAGACTGAGACGCAGAGACAAGCAATACTCCTAAGAGATTGAGGTGTTTTGTTGTTGAATGTATTAATGAACATAGCAGTAGTCATTAATGTGTATTGAATGCATACTGTGTTTTAGCGCCACTTTCAGGACATTTCACTTTGAAACATGCAGTAAGGTACATAATTACTGTGTAGCAGAAATGAATATAGAGGCACAGATTTTTATGAGCCGGGGTTGCCGAAATATTGCCAGTGACAAACTCACGGCATATGTCAGCTGCTCCACAAGTTTTCTTTGCTTTGGTGAGTTAGATTTGATGTGAGCTTGGATGTTGAGTGTGCTGCCCACCACCACTGTACTGCTGCCTACTGAGATGTGCAGGTAGTTCCCATAATGGTTAAAAGATAAATATGGGCTCACATGCATCTCTTGAATGGCCTGTTGTTCTGGTTTCAGTGAAGGATCTGCTGTCTCCACCTGTATAAGAATAAATGTATTCAGCTTACAGTTACAACACAATTTTGTATTGTTTCTGCATGTGTTTCTGTGAGTAACTTACTTTCAGTGTGCGTGAGCTGTAAACCTTAGGCATGTTAATGGAGGCTTTGATGGCGCCTCTGTGTATGGTGATTGGACTTTCAAGAAAGCTGATTTTAACAGGAGTATTATGGGCTGGAGATCCATCGTGGTCACTGACAGTAACCTAAGAAACAAATCACATTCACTAAAGTCATTCAGAAACAAAGCAACTGCCTTTATGAAGGCTTCACTGAATCATCGATTCACTCGATTTATTTAAAAATGTGGATTCATTAATGAAACACTGCTGTGTGATGATCAGCGACATACTACAGTTCTTCTAGAACTCCATTTCCCATCATGCCTCTCACCTGGGACTGATTGCATACACCTGCAAATCATTATCACACAAACTCATTACTCTCAGCTATAAGCCAGACTCTCACACCATGCCAGTGCAAAGTCTTAATTTTCCCCAGCGGTCCCTTCTGAGCGTTTTTCCCGTGTTTGTTTTTCCGTTGTCACCTAGGACTGTTTATCTGGATTTTGATCGTTTGCTGCCTGCCCTGAAATCTGCCTGTGTACCTTGACCTTGACACTGCCGTGTCTCCATTGCTCTGTTTGCCATTGATTGACCTAGCCTGTGTATGACCATGCCACTAAATTGAAGTCCGCTTATGGATCCGCACGTCCCCGTCTCATCTATTGAGAATACAGAATGATACTAAAAGAACTCCTATTTGGAGTCTGACAGCCTGTCATCATTTACTTTCATTTTATTGAAAAGAAAAAAGAAATTCTGCTATATTTCATGTCTTAAAGTAGTCATCAGAACAGGAAAAGGAAAATTACCGTCATGTCTAATGGCAGGCCAGGTATGAAATATTTTGGTGTGTCTCTGATGGAAAGCATGTAGGGTGAGTTTACAATTTTGATACCAGATTTCTCTGCTTCCACAAGGTCATTACCTGAGGTGAAAAAAAGAAAAAAAGAGTTTGGAAGGTTTGCTTTTGCCAAGGAGTTCCGTTGAAATTGGATTGTTAGTAGTTTAAAGTTGTTTCAAATGATTTTCCCACCTGAGCTGGTCATTACTGATGCTTTGACGTACACAGAAGACCTGAGTAAGCTTTTTGTGTTAGGATAGGCCTTCTTTATCTCTTCCATAGTCAAACTAACATGTCCTCCATTCAGCTGAAAAATAAGACAAGGGGGAAAAAGATTATTGCACTATAAAAATGATTTAAGGTACTTAAAGGGTTATGAAGCCCCCTCTTTCAACACTGGATAGCTCTTATCACAGTTATAAGAATGATAGAAAAAAGTGGGCATGGTGTGCTGCGTAGCAGAGGGGAGAGTGAAAACATGCACAGCTTTGGATTCAGACAGGTTCGTTTCACTATCACTTCTACAAAAAAAATAGAAGCCCAATAGACACCATCAAAGAAATTATAATGGTTTCCATTAAAATACACTGCAAAACAAATCTGTAAAATTTACTAGTAAGAAAACGGCAGCTGAAGTTGCAGGAATTTGACAAATTAAATGTTTTATTTACAGTTGAATACCATAATTTAATTAGCTGATAAAATGTAAATACGCCAACCTATCAAAGTATTGAGATCTGTTTTGTACCATTGAATATTACGACACAATAATACATACAATAATAACCACCAAATGCAGGTGGTGATGAGAAAGTCAACCAAAGCTCATCACAAGCTTTTAAATAATAACATATATAGAAGGTGCTGTCAGTGTTGTTCACACAAGCACTTAACTCAATATGGTGAGACTCATTCAATTATTATTTTGGATAAGCTTGTTACGGGAAAGGGTGAATCTGATCCGTGGTGTGCTTGCGGCATTCTGAAAAGTTGCGATGCTTTTATCCCTCCATTATGAGTGTGCAAACCACGCAGCTACATTTGAAATAAACTTGGGCGTGCAAAAGACACCACATGTGAACGGCCCCTAACAGGTTTAAGATTTTTTCAATAGTTAAAATGACCGGATGTTAACATTATTTTAAATGAAGTCCAACACAAACTTCACTGTCAAAATCATATAAATTAGTCTGGGGTTTCATGAGTTCTTTTTCTTTTTTAACCACTTACATCATTTAGTTGCTTCATAGACGTAAGTCTCTTCTTATCACCATCAATTTCGATGCCAAACAGCACATATGCAAAACCTTTCACTGGTTCACCATGAAGATACCTGGAAGAGATTTATACGGTGAAATATTTGGCAATTCCGTAATTTTATCAGTTAAAAGTATTAAAAGTATTAAAAACAGTAGCATTCAAAATGTTGCATTTAACAGTGTCACGAATGCCAGCTGTAGCTAATCGCGCTCACGCTTCGAGAGCAGACAGGCAGGACTCAGAGGCAGGACATGAATTTCAAGTGTGAACATTTATTAAAACAAAGAACAAACAAAGGAAAGTGCGAGGAGCAAAGCAAAGAGTTACAAACTGACATGCAACATTATCGACTGACATTGAACTTGAGACAGGGAGTGACATAAATACACAGACCAATCAAGATTAAAGATAATACACCTGGGAACGACAGCTGGCAGATAATCAAACGCTAATGACAGGGGCGGGGTTACAAACAATCTGACATGTGAGGGAATGACATGAAAACAAAACATAAGGAGCATGTGGACAGAAAGACAACAAAACACAGACAGGACACGCCTACGGCGTTACATAGCCCTCCCCCAAGGCGCGGCTTCCAGGCGCAAGATAGGGGAAGGTGGGGCAGGCGAAGGGAAGACCCTCCAAGGTGAAGCAGATGGTGGCGACATCCACCTGGGCTTACCAGGCCATGAAGATGCTCTCCTGAACCAATCAAACAGTTCATAAGCCCTCCAGGGTGGATCCGACGGCGGAGTGGACCACCTGGGTAAACCAAACCGTCCATGTGCCCTCCAGGGTGGTGCAGACAACGGAGCAGACCACCTGGGCCTACCAGGCAATGAAGGTGCTCTCCTGAGCCGACCAGATAGTTTATAAACCCTCCAGGGCGGAGACGATGGCGGAGAAGCCCACCGGAGTGGAGCAAGCAGCAGAGACGTCCTCCTGGGCGGAGCAGGTGGCGGAGGCGTCCACCGTTGCGGATCAGGCGGCGAAGACCTCCCTCTGGGCGGAGCAGGTGGCGGAGCAGGCAGCAGTGATGACCACCAGGGCGGAACAGGCAGCGGAGACATACCTCTGGGAAGAACAGGCGGCGGAGACCTCCCTCTGGGTGGAGCAGGTGGCGGAGACGCCCACTTGAGCGATCCAGACAGCGGAGATGCCCACCAGTGCAGACCAGACGATGGAGACATCCACTTGAGCAGACCAGAAGACCAGGCTGCACACAAGAGCTCGGATAGGTTAGTGGTCTGACCGACCCGACACGGAGTCCATGCAGCCATCAGCGGAACCCCTGGGAAACCCATGACCGCGGTCAACATTCCCAGGGGTCGTGCAGCCACTGATAGATTCTCCGTGATTGGGACCGACAGGACATCACACGTAACATGCGGGCTAGGACCCGACAGATGCGGATTGGGAACCGCAAAGATTCCTGTCAGCTCACCCGCTGATGCGGGCGGATCTGGCCACCAGGGATCAGGATCACAGACGGGGTCTGGTGGATCCGGCCATCCTGGAACGGGATCACAGACTGGGTCAGGCGGATCTGGCCACTCTGGTTCTGGATCACAGACCGGGTCTGGCGGATCTGGCCACTCTGGTTCTGGATCACAGACCGGGTCTGGCGGATCCGGCCACCATGAGTCAGGGTCACAGGCCTCAGATAGCTCGACAGGCTGAGAAACCGGAACTGACTGGATTTGACACGGCTCCTCGTACCGTGCTACGGGGTTGAGACCCGTAACATGCGGGCTAGGAACCGCAAGGACCTTCAGCAGCTCGTCAGGCTGCGTAACCGGGACAGACTGGATATGACACGACCCCTCTAATCGTGCTACGGGGCTGGCACTCGTTAATGACTGGCTTGACACAATGAGGTCCTTCTGCAGCTTCTCAGGCTGTATAATCGGGACAGACTGGATATGACACGACCCCTCGTATCGTACTACGGGGCTGGCACCCGTTACTGAATGGCTAGACACCATGAGGGCCTTCTGCAGCTTCTCAGGTTGCCAAACACGAACCGACTGAGGAGACAACAGCACTCCTGGCTGTATTACTGGTACAGACTGGGCATGAAAAAGTCTCTTTGGCTGAAATACAGGCACCAACTGGGCTGAACATGGTTCTCTAGAACGTAAAACGGGGCTGTGACCCATTTTTTGAGGTTTAGAGACAGATTAGTATTTTTGACGGCTTTGGCAACCCAAATGCCGGTTTAGGAACCGCGAGGGATTTCGTCGGCGCTGACATTCCCGGGGCTGGATCGGCATCTGCATCTTCAGCTGCCATTTTGAACGCGAGTTCAAATATAGCCTCAATTCTTCGCGCTGCATCGGGTGCAGTGGCTGGAAGAAGTGGATTAGGGACCGTGAGAGTTTTGTGCGACGTTCTGGGCCGTGAAAACGAAACTGAAACCAGCACTGTGCCCCACGGCTCGGCGGAGCGAGGCGATTTCGGTGGCGGACCGCGCCTGATGGCCAAGCGAGATCCAGGAAGCTGAGGATATCCTCCAGATGTCCGTGGAGGGAGCATTATCCTCTGAGATGTGCAGGCTCGCGGACGTGCATAGAAGTCCGCGGAGATGTGCGCGTTCTGTGCATAAAACGCCATCTTGCTGTCGGTCAGTCAATCTGTCACGAATGCCGGCTGTCTCTAATCGCGCTCTCGCTTCCAGAGCAGACAGGCAGGACTCAGAGGCAGGACATGAATTTCAAGTGTGAACATTTATTAAAACAAAGAACAAACAAAGGAAAGTGCGAGGAGCAAAGCAAAGAGTTACAAACTGACATGCAACGTTATCGACTGACATTGAACTTGAGACAGGGAGTGACATAAATACACAGACCAATCAAGATTAAAGACAATACACCTGGGAACGACAGCTGGCAGATAATCAAACACTAATGACAGGGGCGGGGTTACAAACGATCTGACGTGAGGGAATGACATGAAAACAAAACATAAGGAGCATGTGGACAGAAAGACAACAAAACACAGACAGGACATGCCTACGGCGTTACAAACAGATCCAATATGAAGTTAAAACAGTAATACTGTATATATATATTAAAAAGATAATTATTAAAATAATGTAAAATAGTAATATTTTTACAATTTAAAATAATCTTGTGAACTTATAAATGTCTTTAAAAAAATCTATTTAAATTTAAAGTGTTACTTAGTTACATTGAAGTCATTCAGAACACTTTGACATGAATTAAAATCTCACACCTGGCTGTTATTTCTACCTCCAACTTTTCTGCGTCTAGTCTGAGGTGGGGTGTCTTTAGAGCTAAAGTGACGTTGAATGCTGGGAGGACTTGAGAGAAAGGAGAAATGCTGTTAACCAACCAACAGGGAAACATCTAGAAGAATCTGAAGGTAATATGAAGGACGTACCATATTTTTTTACTTCAAATTCTCGGCTGAAAATTTTCTCTTTTCCTTGATCAAACTTAGCAACAACTTTCCACCTGCCCTCTCTAGAAAGAAGATACTTAGTCACCAGACATATCTAAAGTATCAGGTAAAACCTTACCAATTTTTTTTTTCAATGTATTATTATTTTTCAATGTAATATTTGAATATTTGCATACTTGACCATGGATGAGAGTGGGTAGATGTTAGAGAGTATCCCATCGATTGATTTGGCTCGAGAAATACCATGGACTGCAATACCCTCTGGATTCTTAAACATGTGCCAATTGTACAGTAAAGCATTGTTAGAGAAAAATAAACACTTTATTTTAACACTTTTGGTAACACTTTATTCCGATAGTTTAGACATTCTACCAACAGTTAGTAACTTCGCTACTACATCTCAACTAGCAGTCATTAGAGTAGCCTACTAGTAGATTTAATAACATCTAATGCTGTGTTGACACCAGATGCAAATGAAGCATTAAGCGCGAGTGATTTACATATTAAGTCAATGCAAAGATGCGATTAGACATCCTGTGGAATGGCGCGATTCGTGCATTGACACGCATGACGCGTGGTTCGCACGAAACGCTCAAGTTGAACAATCTGAACATTGGTGAAAATTCGCACCACGTTAACCAATCAGGAGATTGCTCTAGTAGTGACGTGATTACTAGCAAGTGGAGGCAGAATTCAGAAACTATGGAGGAGTGTAAACTAAAAATTTTCAAGCGTCCAATTACGTGTGAATAGCGTAATTTAGTCGCGTCTGGTGTGAATGTACTATAACACTTAATTTTGATGGGTCCACAACATTCAACAAACTGACTACAGTATAAGAAACTTTACAAAAATATGTCAACTTACCCTAAACCGTTTCTAAACGTTATTAGACATGTTAAAAATTTTATAAAAATAAAAATTATTTGGCCTGTAATTACAAAGTTACTTAAAGTTAGTAGAATTTCTAAAGTCTAAATTATTACTTTCTAAAGAGTAATCAATAGTTGCATAAGTGTAATCATAACAAGTTAATAGTGAGAATTGTGTAATAAAGTGTCACCAATATTGCCTTGCAAATACTGTAATGACATTTATGACAATGCCAGTGACAGTTACCTGAATCTCCAGAGAAACGGTCCTCTCAGCAGCATGAAATTCAGTGTCAGACACAAAAGCCCTGCAACGCACTGAAAAATAACAGCAATCAGCCAAAAACAGAAGAGCGTTTACTATAGATTAGCAGTATGACAAGTGGTTGTGTATGTGAGAGCAGACCTGTGTCTCCAGGGTTATAAACTGGTTTATCAGTCTGAAGGAAGATGTATCCAGACTGGAACGACACTGGTAATATGCTTTCTGCACGATGGAATTTGCTAAACTGAGCAACCAGCTTCACATATTTCCTCTTTCCATCTGGTTGCAGCATTTTTGGATCAATCTAAATAAAAATACAGAATTTGATTTTGTTCTTGTTTAGCATGCAACATTTAACAACTGTAACTCTTTACTTCGAACTAGAACAAATACATTAATAGCTAACTTCACCTCAATGGTTTTAAGGGCGCTGTAGTTGTTCTGTGATTTGAGCATAACAGAGCTCGTCGTTAAGGCAGTTTGGGAGACTGGGTAATCATAGACTTCAATGCTGACATGCAATGGTCGGGAGAGTTTGTGACCCTCCAGCAGGATGTTCTGTTTTGTTCCAGGTCTTATCTTTGCTGGAGCTAACACAGAAAACCTTCACAATAGAACATAGAAAACATTAACAACAAAAGGCATTGGCAGCCAGAAATAAATAAAGTTTTAAATCTGTACAACCAAAATAGGGGCCATTTTGCTGTCCTGTGACAAGAAAACATAAAAACAGGGAATACAGGTGTCATAACGGAGGCCCCTCTACCACCTCCTCCGGACCGTGATCTCCATGAAATCTTTATTTGCCATGGCTGTCTGTTACGAGCCGCACCTCCGTGGATCTCTCCAGACGTCAGCAGCGGGGACCTTCTCCCGCATTCTAACGTTCCTACCTGGACTCTTTTACCCCACGCACCTCTATTGATTCATGCACCAGCTGTCGGACATTATGAACACTATTTAAGCGCCGATCTGGCGTCACTTCGGCGCGAAGTCTTGATTTGCCTCGGCATCATTTCTGAGCGTTATTTTCCTGTTTATTGTCTTGCCGTGTTTGATTTTTGACTGTGCTTGATTTCTGATTCTCGTCGCCTGCCTTGACCATTCTGCCTGTTATTTGACTACGAGTTTGCCTGTCCTTCACTGATCTGTCTGCCTGTGTTTCTGACCATTGCCTGCCTGACTTGGATTGTTATTAAAGTTGCAAATGGATCCTAATGACTCCAGTGATTCGTTACACTGTCATTTCTGAGCATTTTGTTTTTACTGTATAGTTATCTCATTGCTGACCTTGGATTGTTTATTCCCCTTGTGATTGTTGCAGCCTGCCCTGACCTTGTTCTCTCGCTTTTCGGATTGTGATTGTTTTCTGCCTGCCTCGAACTCAGCCTGTGTACCACGACTCTGTATTGCCTCCGTTGTTCTTGCTACTACCTCTGACCCTGCCTGTATGTGTAACAGAAGCCAGCTCACTCCCCTGATCTCAAAAAGAGGTGCTCTAGCAATTGATGCTAGAGGTCATGACCTTTAGTCTCCTTGGTAGAGCGCCCGCCTCCCATGCGGGAGATGTGGGTTTGGAACCTGCTCGGAGCAAGGACGAGTCGTGGACCCAGGGGGTAACATATGACTATCCTATTAAATCAGCCTGGTCCTTCTTTACAACAGAACTGTTAGATTACTATAACGTTTTTTTTTTATTATATTTAGCAAATGACCTCACTTTTTTAAAAACAGTTTTAGTTCAGATTATTTAATGGCATATATGATATTTTATTAAATAAATAAATAGTAAAACTCAATATTTTTATAAAATCATGTTATTTATGTGTTTAAAAAAAAGCCTGCCTTAGATGTTTGTAAACATTATTTGATATGATTAAGATGTAGCCTTACACTCTCAGACATGACTGGTATACCATTTAACATTTTCTGAGTCATTAAATAAATGAACATGGACTCTTGGGGAAATTCCTGTTCTCTGTACATTGATTAGGGATGTGTTAAGTAACTTTAAGGTCATAGAACAGAGGAGATGTGTACTTACGTCGGAGACCGATCGATAACTGGCTCACTGTAAACACAGATAACCCACTCAGTTACAGATGAGTATAAACACATACATACAATTTGACATCCGACCATGTCCATAAGCAATTTGCAATATTCTCTTAGAAGCACAAAATACAAAACACACATAAAAAATATATACTTACACTATTTGAATTTTACCAGTCCATACTGTCCTCTTGCTGTTCATTTGACAAGATAAATAAATGTTGAGGACAAAATATATTTTTTTTATATATAAATGAAACATTATTATTAAAATATTAAACGCACTGTCTTTTCGTGGAAGTTTGACCATCTGAGACGTGACAGAGCAATGCCGTCCATAAGAGCAGTAGAAAGAGCATCATCTTGCTGGACTAAAGTCTCACAGTATAGAAGAGACAACAGCAGGACAACTGAGATACCCCAAATATCCCTCCCACGACCCACAATACAGTTATCTCCAAACATTGAGAAACTCTTGTGTAATGTTTACTCTATTCTCAGCACAAACAAGTGGCCAGATATTTGGCAAAATTCAAATGAATTCAGGCTTTCGACAGTTGAAACATCACTTCAACAAAATGCTATTAAGAGTAGATTTTTATATTTTCTCAAGAAAATTTGAGTGGAAAAACACTCAAGGTGTTTTTGTCCTGTAAAGCAAAAGTCGTTGTATTCTCAGCATTGCCACAAGGGGCGCTACAACCTTTCCCTAATGAAAGTGACCCAATTAGTGTCCCATACTTAGAATGTATGCCCTGTATTTCACACATCCAAGTGCAGACACATAAACAGCAGTGAACACACACACACACACACACACACACAGCAAACACACACTTGGTGCAGTGGGCAGCCATTTTTGCTGAGAGGAGCAAAGGTTCAGTGCATTTGCTCAAGGGTTTCACCTCAGTCTTGGTATTGAAGGTGAAAGAGCATTGTTTACTCCCCAACTACAATCCCTGCCAGAACTGAGACTTGAACCAGTGACCTGACTTTAACCATTAGGCTTTTTGCAAAAACACCATTAGCAATTAGCAAGGATGTGAACAAGGTTGTAAGGGATAAACAACACACCTTTAAAACTGTTTTGTAGACTTCTTGCTATCTCAGTTCTTTGTTTTTTGTTTTTTTAGGCTAACTACTGTAACGATACTCTGAGTGTGTTATTTAGAGCCTAAAGGGGTATTAATATGACACAATTTTCAGAAAAAAATGCATTTTAGCTGTTACTTGACACAACAACTCAACTCATGGCCTTGAAAGAGTAGTACAGTGCTTTTAGTATTTATTGTGGATCCGTGTGAACAGGGGTCGTTTTGACAATGTTGTCATTCATACATAAAACCATACACAAAATGCAAATTTGGTACAACATCAAGTCCGACAGCCGCTTTCTGTCAGGTCCTTTGCAAAGCTCTTCAGCTCGCCGCATTTCCCCTCCAGTGCAGATCCAGCTCCACATTCAGACTCAGACGGCCAGCGCTCGACCCACGTGTCTTTACCCAGCATATACACATACCTGAAACAGTAAACAACACAGAATTATGAGAAATGAACCATAATATGTACATTTTCTGTGCCTAACACTACTCACTTGTTGGATGTGCTCCCTGCGTGCCAAACATCAGTGATAGGCCCAATGATCAGATAGTCCTGGCCCTCTCTCAAACCGAGTCCTGTCCTACAGCTTGCATGAGAGAGGAACGTCCTCCTTTCTTTCTCGTTCAGGCCTTCCTCTGTCCCTACACAAACACAAATGGAGATCCATGAGCCAGACTGCTGGGTACAAGAAGAAAATCAGACTCTTGTAGACATACCCTCTTTGATAACCTGAACAATCTCCATCTCATACTGATCATAGTGACTCTTGCTGGTGCTGATCAGTTTGACCCTGTAGGCTAAAAAAAACACATTTATTGATTAGAAGATGTGACATCATAATGGCTTTCCCCCAAAAAAACATTACTTTACCACTCACCATGATGTAATTTATTGCACACAGTGGTCTTCCTTTGTTCTTTACTGAAAGATGAGGAGTCTTCCTTCATTACACAACAGTCACCTATGAAGAAAGGTTTAGAACTGCTTTATAACTGATTAAAGGTATAATTTTAATTGAAAACACAAAGTCCAGCTAAACTGACCCTGTGAGCAGCGACACACATTGTCTTTGCAGATCTGATCAAGCTGCTCTTTATCTTCTGGAGGAGAGTAGAACCTGCTGCAGCGCTTATCTGAAACACAATATCACAACAATTAGAACTACAAACTAACAAAGATAGCTAGTTTAAATGGCAAAAAAGTAGCAAAGGGATACTTGCAACACCTGACATAAAGCATGTTTAAAACAACCTGACTTTACAGAATCAATCATGTTGTGTTCGAAAGCGTTGAAATCATCTTTGAACGGCCCATAATTGGGGTAAATTACATTAATTTTGAAAGCTAATGTTGCCAAATTGCTCTAAAGTCATACAGAATGCCTTGAGGGAGAGTAAATCATGGCCTAATTTTCATTTTTGGGTAAACCAACCCTTTGATGGCATGTTCAGTTGCTCAGAAAAGTAACAACACACTTCAGTTTGATAGCAGAAACATTGTGATGTGAGTTAAACGCCAAAGTATTATGTTTAAGGTAACGTGTGTGAACCTTTGTTGTAGTACTGGTACACTGTGACAGTGGAGGGCTGAAGGAGACCCACTTTAAATTTCTGATGCAGTCTGAATGAGATTGTGTCTGTCTGAGTACTGGACACCTGTCCGAGAAATACAGACAAAGACAAACATTCGATGTTGCCTTCATTTACATCATGTTAAACAAGTATGAACTATAAGGGTGGCTGTTGGCTTACCCTAAACAGGTGAATTATGAGGGATCCTCTGTCGCTCAGGTTGTCCACCACTTTGAAGTTGTTGATGTAGCGATCCACTGAATTTGTGAGCTAGCAGACATTAAGACAACATTATCACAACAGACATGACATCATTTGTATGAGATGTTTTTTGCTTTAAAAGGGATGTCTTATAGAGGCTGTCTCTCTCAAAAGTAAAGATGGGCAGAGGCTCTCCAATCTGTGAAAGAGTGCATAGAAAGATTGTGGAACACTTGAAAAACAATGTTCCTCAACGTTAAATTGCTAAATCTCACCATCTACAGTGCATAACATCATCAGAAGATTCAGTGAAACGGAAACATGGACTAGATGTCCTTATGATGGTATGAGGGGGCATAAGTGCATACAGTATGGGCAGCTTGCATGTTTTGGGAGGCACTATAAATGCTGAAAGGTATATAAAGGTTTCAGAGCAACATATGCTCGCCTCCAGTTGACGTCTACTTCAGGGAAGGCCTTGGGTTTTTCATTAGGACAATGCAAAACCACATACTGCAGCTACAACAACATGGCTTCACAGTTGAAGAGTCTGGGTGCTGAACTGGCCTCCCTACAGTCCAGATCTTTCACCTAGAGAGAACATTTGGCGTACTATTCTATGAAAAAGACATCAAAGATGACCACGAACTGTTCAGCAACCGGAAACCTGTATCAGGCAAGAGTGGGACCAAATTCCACCAAAACTCCAGAAACTCATAAGTTCAAAGCACAGATATCTTCAATCTGTTTTGAAAAGAGAAGATTTTATACCATAGTAAACATGCCCCAGTCGAAACTAATTTCAAACTATCAGCCGGCGTCGCATTTGAAATGAGCTCATATTGTGCATACAGTTGTAAAATTTGTTAGGTTACCTATGTTTTATTGTGAACAAAATATTGGCTCATATGATTTGAAATTCTTCTAGTTTTTAAATATCATTACCGGAATTCGGGTTGTATTTTAATACTTACAATCAACTTTTTTCTATCTTTATCTATAGAAAATCTCAATAATATTGAATTAGGCAAAACTTAAGTCTCTTTAAGTCACCTCGAGACACTTTAGCACAGTTGGATGCTGTCTAAATAGTGCTACTACAACACAGTTAGCAGCAGAATTAGCTTCTACTGCTAATATAATAGTGCCGCATGATGTCATGAGTTTGGTCTTACCAACTCTAAATCTGAGTTTTCAGGCTCAAAGCCGGTAGGCAGGCTGATGTCCAGAATCACCATCCTCACCTGGCGTCCCTCCAGAGCCCTTTGGGGGTACAAAGCAGTGAACTATGTGTACCAAGCCAGTTTATTTAGCTATCAAAAAAAAAAAAA
Organism: Enteromius paludinosus; assembly: GCA_032361165.1. Taxonomy (NCBI): domain Eukaryota; kingdom Metazoa; phylum Chordata; class Actinopteri; order Cypriniformes; family Cyprinidae; genus Enteromius; species Enteromius paludinosus. The sequence goes on along the minus strand of JAUMHQ010000038.1, from coordinate 1,824,886 downwards.
AAAAAAGCAGTCTACCTATAACTGCTTACCTCACGCTGATATTGAGTCTGTATGACTTTTCTACTTCAGATGGGGGTTTTTCTAAAATGGATCAAAGAGTTATTTTTATTATAAGATTATTATAAGTACTCTAATAAGAAGAATTGAGAACTGTACATTGCAAGGTAATGTACTATAAAGACTGTACTGTGGAGAACGCACCACTAGTCTCAGCGATGGAGACGTCCAGCTGAAAGCCATTGCATGTGCTGTTTTCATACACATCAGGAAGCTGGTGGTACACTGTCACAACCTGAGATTCATAAAAAAGACAAAGTTTTTTAACTAAATTACATCTTTATATAATATTATAATTCAATAATTTGATGTAGATGTGGGTTTTTAACACCTCCAGGATACCCTTGCCCTTCCCAGAAGCCTCCACTGTGAATTTCTGGTCAAGAGGCACCTGGAAAAGACAATAAAAGTGAGTTACTGTATTTCACTCCTAACTTCTTTTCCTTTATCTATTATACTGCCAAATGTCAGAAGTGTATACAAGTCATAAAAGATGTGTTCATTTGTAAAGATTATCATGACTTGACAAAACGTGCAAGAATCATAAACCTTTGTTGGTCACAGATTGTTCTCTGCAAAAATCCAAAAGACCATAGAGATGTGACACAGCAGCTCTCTATTCCAGTTCACTCTCAACTACTATGCTTTCAAATAGCATCTGCCTTCGTTATCACTGTCTAATTAGCCCCACCCACCATTTCACACACAGAAGTGAAAACACAAGTTTATGCAGAAACCAAACAATAAGGATAGCTCTAAAGACAACTGTCACGCCCAGCTGGAGCTGCCAGCTAAAGACTGTGGTTGGCACTCCAGCTGTCTATGTACTCTGTTTTTGTGTCTGTTTCCACATCCGGACTCCATTTCCTAGAATGCACCTCTCTAAGAGATTTTGGTCTCTAACCCACAAATAACGGGTCCCAGCCCCGTTTCACGGTGTAGCAAGCCGTATAAAGCACAGTTGGTCCCGGTTTTACAGCCAGAGAGGCTGTTTCAAGCTCTGACGGTCCCAGTTATACAGCCAGGAGTGCTGTATGATGTCCAGTCGGTCCCAGTCACACAGCCTGACGAGCTGTTGAAGGCCCTCACAGTTCCCAACCGTTTACTAACGGGTTCCAGCCCCGTAGCACGATACGAGGGGTCGTGTTCAGCTCAGCCAGTTCAAGTTACACAGCTTGACGAGCTGTCGAAGGCCCTCATGATTTTTATCGCATGGTACGAGGGACCGTGCTCAGCCCATCCCGGTTTCACAGCCAATCAAGCCACTGAAGGTCCTCGCGGTTCCTAGCCCACAAATAACGGGTCCCACTCCCGTTTCACGGTACGAGGAGCCGTGTCAAGTCATGTGGGGTTGCGATTGGGGTTACGAGTGGCCGGTTCCGCCAGACCCTGTCTGTGATCCCGATCCTGAGTGGCCCGATCCGCCAGACCCTGTCTGTGGTCTCGATTTCTGAATGGCTGCATCCGCTAGACCCAGTCTGCTATCCAGAACCAGAGTGGCCGGATCCGCCAGACCCAGTCTGTGATCCAGAACCAGTCTGTGATCCGGAACCAGTGTACGGCACAGAGGCTCCATCGGGTCCACCAGAGGCTGCACTACCTCTGGAGATGTCGGTTTCGGCCATAGAATCCCCAGAGGCCTCAATGGTGGCTGCACAGCCCATGAAGGTCCCCGAATCAGGTTTCAGTTGGTCTGGGAGGGCAAATTCATTGTCAGTCTGGTCTCAGAGGGCACATTCTCAATCTGGTCGGTCTAAAAGGGCGTTGGCTAAGACTGGGTGGTTTACGAGGGCACAATGTCTGTCAGTGCGGCTCAAGAGGGCGCATTCATTGTCAGTCTGGTCACAAAGGGCGCATTCACTGACTGGTTGGTGGTCAAGGGCGCTATGTCAGTCTGGTGGCCCCAAGAGGGCTCTGTTGTTGTCTGGCCAAACCAGAGAAGCTCTGCTGTTGTCTGCTCCACCGTGGAAGATGGCCTCGCTGTCTGTTTCACCCAGGTGGGCGTACCCGCCACCTGATCCACCCTGGAAGGCATTCCTGCCGTCGTCACCGCCCAGGAGGACGTCTCCTCCGCCTGCGCCACCCCAGTGGGCCTCTTCGCTGCCTGCTCCGCCCAGAGGGAGGTCTCCGCCGCCTGCTCCACCTCGGTGGGTTTCTCCGCCGCCTGCTCCGCCCAGTGGACTACTGTTTTCAGCATCAGGAGCATCTAGAATCCGCTCCTTAAGGAGGGGGCTATGTCACGCCCAGCTGGAGCTGCCAGCTAAAGACCGTCGTTGGCTCTCCAGCTTTCTATGTACTCTGTGTTTTTGTGTCTGTTTCCACATCCGTACTTCATTTCCCAGAATGCACCTCTCCCCCACAGCTGTTGCTAGTCAGGTTCAATCATTCAATCAGTGCCACAAGTATATAAACCAGTCTTACACGGATCATTGTCGATGTATGTCTCAGTGTATGCCGTCAACCCAAGTCGTATTCATTCGTATTCCAGTGTTCTTTGTGTTCTGCCTGTTGGATTACCTGTTGCCGATTTCCTGCCTGTCTCCTGGATATTCTCGTTCTCTCTTCCCCTGGACTGATTCACGGTATTGATCATTGCTTTGTATACGTTTGTGCCTTTGAATTTGCCTCCACTGAATCTGTTTGTCGGCGATCTACCTTGCATTTTGTCACCCTGTGCTTGAATAAACTCTCTGCATTTGAACTCGAACGCTTCACGTACTCTCTATTTGTTACAACAACAATGTGCTGTGCTTGTCTTTGCATTGAATTCCCTCTGATTCCAACATTAGGAAATAGTGGATTAAATTTATTTTTAATGAAGATCCAGATTGCATCAGTAAGGACTCTGTCCTTTGTTTACTTCAATTTTTCTGTGGATTTCCTTATAAACAAGGCATTTGACATGGGATTTTCATAAAAATTTTAACTGTATATAACTCCCAAGTCTACAATCCGCCACACTTATTCAAACAAACTGTTCTGATAAGGGTGATCAAAACAGGACAGAAAATGCCTATTACCTCTAAATTATTTAGTTTTTGATAACATTATAAGTGGACCTCAGAGAACAGTACAAAAAAACAAAGGCAGTTCATGACCCCTATAAAAACATATGTCCAGTTTTGAGCAGGACTGATGTAAATCCACTCTCATGCATTACATGATTGTACTTCGAGTTACAAAAAGAAATTCACACTTTACTAGTTACTTGAAAAAGTAATTTGATTACATAACTCACATTGCTTATAATGCGCTACCACCAACACTGATAATAACCCTATATTTGTCTACATTAGAGAGTATTGAAAAACTGGAGATCGCACCCGTGAAGATCGGGCCACATACGCCCCTTTTGGATTGAAGGTCCAGCGTATGTCACTTCGACCGGGAACACTGAGCTGCACCAACAGATTGAGGTCATCAGGAGGAGGCCTCTTCACCAGGTACTCAGATAGAGCCTGTAGCACCACCATAGTGGACTGATGGGAGAAAAACTGTCATTAATGTACTTCAAATACAGATATGAGACAATTAGTAAAGGTTTTTTTTTTTTTTTTTGTGGTTATTACCTGAGTAGAGCCGTACCCTCCTCCACTGCCACGATTTTCATTCAGCCAATGAAAGGGGGCGGCTGCCTCTTCCATGTGGCCACCTTTGATCAGTGCTAAAAACGCATAGCCAGTAGCTTCCAGCGTGAAGAAATAATTACTAGAGTCAGGCCAGTGGGTACGATCTGATGATGAAAAATATAGAATGATGAGAAAAACAGTACAATACGAAAAAGGTATTTTTTGTGTTTCTAAAGGCTAAGTACCAGGTGATGCTAAATTTAGTAACACGCTCTTCATGCAGCCATGGTTGGATACTGCTAAAGCATAGCATGCTATAGCTGCTGTGTACGGCCTCTTCACCCGGGGGTAATGCTCCCTTACGTACAATGCTGCTTTTCTGAAGTTGTCCTGGAACATTTAAAGGGAGAAAATAAAATCAGCACCACTGAACATGTAAGAACATGTTTATCATTCAACATGAGTCAGTTTTGTATGTTTGCTTACTTAATATTAGATTTTCTAAGGAAACTGAGAAACATACTTAATCTACAAAGGATGCTGTAAGTAGGCCTTTTTTTTAAAAAAGCTGCTATATATTATATACTTCATTTACAGTACATATAGTACAAATGAGATATATATATATTTCATTTATTAGACATTTTGTATTTAATTTAGCTACATTTTCTACCATTTAATTGTCTTTAAAGGGATCGTTTAGGGATATACACATTGTATCCCGTGATTAGTGATGAGTGCAGAGAGAAAAAAAATCTAAATGCCGTTGATGAATTAGAAGCACAAACCGAGGATTTGTAAAGAAAAATGTAGGAGGTGTTTATTATAAGCCAAGAGGAGACTGCATGGTTTTCCTTTGGTAAAGTAAGGAAACCTTGTTTCCTTTGAAACAATGTTTCCCAGAGGAGCACACCTGATGCACACATCTGCCGGGACTGCCTGTTTCCACAGACAGCAGATGTGAGAGAAAAGTGCTTATTAATTTTGAAATTTGGATATTTATCATACATGAAAATGCATGAATTCGCTACATGAGGACTTTATTCACCCCCGGAGCCATGTGAGGGATGTTTTATTATGAACACACACACTTTATTTTACGTCTTCCAAAATGTACAATTTCCAAGATTTTGTTCCAAAAGGACAATTTTTATTAACATTTTTAATAAATATAAGTCACATGCACCTGGGATGCTTCAAAGGTGAGTAAAAGACAGGATAATTTTTATTTTTGGGTGAAAAATCCTTTTAATTGTCATAATTAAATTTTTCTACCATCCTAATTTATCCTAATCATGGTTAGTTCTAGTGGGTCACATGGATTTGGCCATTTCAAAGCATAAAATCTGAAGTTACCTTTATGTCAAAGTCTGGATCTTTGCAGGTAACTGCATTTTGTGCCTCCGCCAAAGCAATGAGCACGAATGAGGTCAGAGACACACTGGATTCAGAGCCACGAAGGCCTCCCTGTATCATAACACAGTGTACACAAAACGTGTTAGTATGCTGTACCCTTTCAATTTATTTGTTGTGAAACTACTCCAACTAATGGGATGACAGTTATGATCTCTTACCATCATACTGGTGTCATAGACAGGATTGTCCTCCTGAAAGGATCCATCAGGACGCTGTTTATTCTTGAGGAGGTACACCAGAGGGCCACACAGATGCTTCTCATCGACGTTAATAAATGATTTTGCCATGGAGAAAACCTTCACCACAAATGCAGTGATCCTGAGATGGACAGAACATAGAAAGAGATGAACTCTACAGAGAAATATTCAATGTGAAGCTTTTATCAGTGATGTGCCAGCATTAATACCATGTGCTGGTGCCTTCTTTAGCGTAGGGAGGATATGAGTCATCCTTTTTCCGGTAATTAAGTTGATTTTCATACCCTGTGTAAAGGATAATTTATTGTGTTAGTTTCTAAAGTAATGGTGATGCTCATCTTATTTAAATCTTAACTGGACCTGTTTGGATGTATTTGATGGCTTCTTGTCTGCGATCTATTCCTACAGCGTCCCAGTTTCCACTGTTGTCCAGGTAATGGGTGGCAATGAGGGGTAGCGTGATTCTGGCCAGGTTCTGCTCCACACATCCGCCAGGCATCCGGATCAACGCTGCCAGAGAGTCCTCCTCAATAGAGTTATCAATGCTGTCTGCCAGCAAATTACCTGAAGAAATTATATTTAAAAACAATCTGGGAAATTTTGAACAGTTTACATATTAGCACAACAATAAAATATCCATAATGTAATTGAGGGATAATACTTCATTACTATGATGTTAGGAATGTGGTTTAATAAAATGTCAAACCTCTGACATTGACAAATGTCTCTGGCAAAGATTTGGGCACAACAGCATCCAACTGCGTCTTCTCCACTTCTATCTGTTGTCTACCATCTGGGATGGAGGAATCAACAACAAATATATAAATTATATATAAAAAATGTATATATAACAAAATACATTTTGAAATTGCTTTGTTTTAAGAGGACTCTCTTGGGACATTTAATATCTGCTTCTTGATGCTGATTACCAGTGGAATTGTTTCATTGTATTTTGCATGAATATGATTCTTTGTACTGTTGCACTTTTATAAATAAAATGCATGATTTTTATATAAATGTAAGTATGTAATTAATTCATTTTACATATAAAAAAGCAGAACATCAATGTTTATGTCTCATCATTGACTGAAGCACAAACTCTACTCTCCAGCTAAACTAACAAATCTCTCTACAGCAAATTCACTCATTAGTGTGCATTCTCTCGGTCAGGTGGACTACATTAGTAAACTCATATAGGGAATAGTGAATGAGGGTGTAGAGTGTGATTTGAAACATCAAGTCTCAGAGTGTCGACTCTGGACAACGTTAATTCACAGGACAGCAGAAGGTTACTTTCTCGAAGACAACAAATATTATGCAAAGTTGCATTTAGTTTTATTGGATTTTGTTGTTATAATTAAAAAAAAGGTTTTACTGTCAGAATATGGCCATTTTTTACAGCAGTTTTATTTTTAAGTGTAACGAAGGAGACAGGGATGGGTGGATCCATGTACGGGGCTTTATTAAAAGATATGGTCAAAACAAGCAGGGTCGAGATAGCAGCAAACAGGTATGGCAGAGGTAAAACACAAGTAAAATCAGTCTTACCAGTGTCTCCTTTCTCCGAGGGGTTCAGAACAAAGCTCCTCACTTTAATTGTCTGGATGCCTTCAACCTAAAACACAAAATATACCAACATAAACAGTTATTGAACCAATATGACTCATATGATATATTACTAATATTATGTAAGACATAGCAAGTTTTAGGAGCTCACTTACTACCACACGCAAATTCTTCCTCACTGCATCCTGCCCCTTTAAGGAGGCTGCGATGGCTGTGACCTGCAGAGGGAGCTCTCCTGTCTTAAGAGGGATGATGGTGTATGAAATCAGCTTTGAGGAGCTGGCCGGTACCGAAATCTGCTGTCTGTGCTGTCCCGTAAATGCCACGCTACACATGTCCTCTGTCTTCTCCAGAATCACCATAACCTGCAAACAGACACAGTGTCTGAGTCAGAACTCAACCTAAAATGGTGCAAGTGATTGTTTTGTGATGTTGTGAAACTGACCTCTAGTTTTGACTTAATATAGTTGTTGACCACAGCTTTGATTTCCACTTGTTCATTCCTGGACACTGAGTGAGGCAGCCGCAGGTCTATGAAGAACGACTTTGACGCACGGACGTTATAAGGTTCAGCTACACAGAAACCTGGAAGATTATCACAAGCTGGGAATATAATCTCATTCTCAGGGATAATAATTTTGACAATCACTTATTTAAACTTTTTTAAACCTACAAAAATGTTACTTGTTGTCAATATTGATAAAATTAAATGCTATTTAAATTAAATAATTTTTATTTATATGTTTGACATAGAAATAAAAGCTAAGTTACTATAAAAAAATATATATTTTTAATTCACATGCAGAATTGCTTGACATACAGCATTAAAAGCTAAATAATTAATAATAAAAATTTGTAATTCATATGCAGATAGACACGTCACATTGAAACGAAAACTGTCACACCCCTGGACGGTTTTGTTTGGTTTTCATTCATGTGACCTAGTTTCTGTATCTCGTTGATTTGTCTCATTACGTTCAGGTGTGTTGTTCATTATCCTCATTATTTACCCTTAACAAGTTAATATCTGTTCAGTATTTGGTTGTCCAATATCGTCGATGTATGTGTGTGTTTGCAGCCCCCTGTGAATGCACTCTCTAATAATCTCTGTTGATTATTAAAAGACTGTTTATGGTGAATTCCAAAATTTGTTCATTATACTCCCTGCACCACACCAGAAGACTGGACCATAAAAGTAAGTGTCTTGTTTTCCTTTCTTTTCTTTCCTGTTTTTTTTTTTTTATCAGTTTTTATTTTTATTTTTCGTAATGATTGACCCTGCCGTCCTTGTCCTGCCCCTGCCCCTTTCCCCCCTCCTTCGTCTCCGCTGGTCCCATCTAGCCCTCCTTCGTCTTCATTGGTCCCATTCAGTCCTCCTTTGTCTCCACTGGTTCCCAATCCTCCGGTGCCCGCTCCTCAAGTACAACCTACTGTGCCTGCGCCCTCCCACCAGGGCCTTCTCCTTCGCCATCCCGTCACCATCCCACATCCACTCTTTGACCTCTTCATCATTCCCCCTTCGCCCCACCATTTAAATTGTCATTGCAGTCGTTGGTGTAGAGGGAGAAGAGCAGTGGGGAGAGGACACATTCCTGAGGGGCACCAGTGCTGGTCGTGCGGCTGTTGGATGTGAATTTGCCAATTCTCACATCCGTCAAAATGTTTGCGATCCACTGACAGAAAGAGCTAGGGACAGAGAGCTGAGTTAGCTTGGTCTGCAGGAGTGTTGGGAAGATAGTGTTGAAAGTGGAGCTGAAGTTCACAAACAGGATCATCACATATGTCCCTGGTCTGTTCAGATGTTGCAGGATGTAATACAGACCCATTCTGACTGCATCATCCACAGAGCTGTTTGCATGGTAAGCAAACGGCAGGGGGTCCAGTGATGTCCTTCAGATAATTAATCACAAATCCTTCAAAAGAGGGATTTGACCACTCTTTAGTTATTGAGTCCTTTGGGACGGAGATGACAGTGGAGCATTTGAAGCAGGCAGGGACTTCACACAGCTCCACTGATCTGTTGAACATCTGTATGAAAATGGGGGCCAGCTGGTAAGCACAGGATGGAGTCACACTGTCCGGGCCTGGTGCCTTTCTTCTTTTGTTCTTCCTGAAGACCTGGCACACATCATCTTCACTGAACTGAAGGGCAGGTGTGGTGAAGGTGTTAGCTGATCATGGTTGTGTGGAGAGATGTTTTGAGTAGGTGTAGGGTGTTGGACTGGGAGTTTCAAATCTACAGTAAAACTTATTCAGGTCTTCAGCAAGTTCTTGATTTGCCTCAGTTCTGGGGGATGGTGTCACGGTCTAGCTGGTGTGTCAGTTTGGTCTCTGGATGACACTCCAGCGATCGTGAGTTCTGTGTTGTTGTATCTTGTGCCATGTGAATCTGTGTGTTTGTTTATTTACCTGTCAGCTCCCTCGTGTCTACTCCTCACTTGTAACCCCGCCTTTCTCATCAATGTTCCTTCATGTCCAGCCGTGTTTTGTCCAGGTGTGTTTAATTAGTCTTTGTATAAAGTCCATGTCCCATGTCTTGTTCGAATGTCAGTCGTTGAAGTTTCTCTACGTTGCTGTATGTTTGTGGTTTGTCCCGTGAGTTTTGTCCAGTTATCTCCTTGTTTTTTCATTAAATGTTTATTCAGTTAAGTCCTGCCTCCGTGTCCCCCATGCCCACTGGAAAAACACGCGTTTCATGACAGAATGACTGACCCTAACGTGAAGATGGCGTACCCGAACGCACACATCTTCGCATACTTCGGCCAACAACAACCACCGGTCGGTGGAGCCGCGGGACGCGTTTCCATATCCATTTCCGTGGTCCGGACCACCATTTTTACATCCTCCTGCGATGATTTCTACTCGACTCGACGAGCACCATGGAGAGGGATGAGGTTGCAGTAGCCGATCTAGCCTTGGGGGTGCCAGCGCCGTCAAAAACACCCACAGTTCCACATTCACCATTACGGTTGCCAGATCCGTCAAAAAGACTCACGGTCTCTAAACCGTCTATAGCGGGTTCTAGTCCCATTTCCCAGTCCGAGAAGCCTTGTTTAGGCCTTAGTTCCCGTGTTACAGCCAAAGAGACCATTTCATGCCCAGTCAGTGCCGGTTACAAAGCCAGGAGTGCTGTAAGCTGCTCGGTCAGTTCAGGTTTTTCAGTTGGAAGAGCAGGCCTCAGTCCTCGTGGCTTCAGTTCCGCGTGTAATGGGTTCCAGCATCACATCACAGCGAGAGGGGCTCTGCGATGATCAGTCTGGTTCAGTAACACTGCCAGGGGAGCGGTTGAAAGACCTTGCGGTTCCTAGCCCGCAAGAACGGGTCTTAACCCCGTAGTCTTTCCCAGTCAGTCCCAGTTTCGCAGCCAGTTAAGCTCCAGGAGGTCCTCGCGGTACATAACCCGCATGTCATGGGTCCCACTCCCGAATCACTCCCGGTCTGTGATCCGGACCCATCATGGTCGGATCCGCCAGACCCTGTCTGTGATCCAGAACAAGAGTGGCCAGATCCTCCAGACGCAGTCTGTGATCCGGAACCAGAGTGGCCGGATCCTCCAGAGGCAGTCTGTGATCCAGAACCAGAGTGGCCGGATCCTCCAGACTCAGTCTGTCATCCGGAACCAGAGTGGCCAGATCCTCCAGATGCTTTCTGTGATCTGGAACCTGCATGGCTGGATCTGGCAGACCCGATCTGTGATCCAAATTCACTGAATTCCCTCGAGCTCCACAAGGCCTGTGAGGTTCCATGGCCCGAACCTCGGGAACCAGTGTGTGGCACAGAGACTCCATCGGGTCCACCAGAGGCTACACTACCTCTGGAGATGTCGGTTTCGGCCGTAAAATCCCCAGAGGCCTCATTGGTGGCTGCACAGCCCATGGAGGTCAAGTCAAGTCAAGTCAAGTCACTTTTATTTATATAGCGCTTTTAACAATACAGATTGTAGCAAAGCACTGAACATTATCAAACAGAAAGGGCGTCCTAGAAGGGCGTTGTCTCTGACTGGTTGTCTCTGACCTAAGAGGGTTCTGTCGTTGTCTGGCCGACCCAGAGAAGCTCTGCTGTCGTCAGCCCCGCCCTGGAGGATGGCTTCGCTCTCTGTCTCACCCAGATGGGCGTACCCGCCACCTGACCCACCCTGGAAGGCGTTCCTGTCATCTGGTCCACCCAGGAGGATGTCTCCACCGCCTGCTCTGTCCAGAGGGACATCGTTACTGCCTGGTAAGCCCAGGTGGATGTCGCCCCCATCTGCTCCGCCTTGGAGGAGGTTTCCACCGTCTGACCTGCCCAGGTGGGCATCCCCGCCATCTGCTCCACCCTGAAGGTCGGATCCTCTGTCTGTGGTGATGAAGGTTCCCGCCATCTGGCACTCCCACCATCCCACCCCCCCATGTATGAACCGTTCCACTTTCTAGCCACCTCCCTCCAGTATGTCTTTTGTTGTTGTTTCTCGCGTATGGAAGCCGCGCCTTTGAGGGAAGGCTATGTCACGGTCTAGCTGGTGTGTCAGTTTGGTCTCTGGATGACACTCCAGTGATCTTGAGTTCTGTGTTGTTGTATCTTGTGCCATGTGAATCTGTGTGTTTGTTTATTTTCCTGTCAGCTCCTTCGTGTCTACTCCTCATTTGTGACCCCGCCTTCCTCATCAATGTTCATTCATGTCCAGCCATGTTTTGTCCAGGTGTGTTTAATTAGTCTTTGTACTAAGTCCATGCCCCATGTCTTGTTTAAATGTTAGTCGTTGACGTTTCTCTACGTTGCTGTATGTTTGTGGTTCGTCCCGTGAGTTTTGTTCAGTTATCTCCTTGTTTTTTCATTAAATGTTTATTCTGTTAAGTCCTGCCTCCGTGTCCTCCATGCCCACTAGTAAAACACGAGTTACGCTTCACCGCAGCGACAACGCATTTCGTGACTGATGGTGTCCTGTAGCTTGTGATGGCTTTCAGACCTTTCCACGCTGAAGCTGGGTCATTGTAAGTGAACTCGTCTTCTCTGTCCCCTTTATGTGTCCTTTTTGGCCTGACGAAGTTCTCTGAGGTTTATTCTGAACCATGGGTTGTTATTTAATTTTAAATGAGTCCTGGAAGGGAAGCATAAATCCTCACAGAAACTGATATACTGCATGAAATTACAGTCTCTGTGAGCTCATTCAGATCAGTGAGGATGTAATAGAACTAGTAGTAGAATAGCTTACAGTTATTGAATAGCACTTGTAGATCTGGACAGCACATTTCTTTAACACAATGTTTGTAAAGCACCTTTCGTTGATGTAGAAGCATGCTCCACCACCGCACGATTTTCCCATCACTTTAGTGTTGCAGTCCGCTCCAAACAGCAAAGCTGCTCCACTAACTACAACATTCAGCAAAGCGTCTGAATAAATGAAATCCGGCAAAAGACCATGTGGTGTGTTCGGCCAAATGTTCAATAGTTCACCCCTGGTAAAACTAAGTGTGTTTGACGAAAAAAAACAAAAAAAAAAAACAACTGGAGAGCAAAACACAGTTGGGTCAACTTTGTCACCATTTCAGTTACATCGCCTATATTAAATTATTCCCTGCATTTGATTATTAAAAACTATTTGAAGCTATGTCATGCCTCCTACATTCTCCCTACGTCTACGATTGTGACACCAGGCTGCATTCAAATATAAACAAATGTTATTTATAGTTTAAATATTCATAGTTCATATGTGAAAATGCTCAACACAAATGATTATGTAATTTTTTTTTAATACTCAAAATTCATATGCAGAATGCTTGACATTTAAGGTTAAAAGCTAAATGATTATTAATAAAATGTATATAATTCATTTTAAATGTAGCATTAAAATATAATTAAATATTAGTTATTTTTACATTCACATTACTTCAAAAGTGAAAATCCTCATCATGTACTTGTGAATGCTAAAATAAAAAGTGAAAATAAAATATTAAGTTTAATTAAAATATTCAGAATTCATCTGCAGATATTATTAATGAAGTAATTAAAGGTAAATAATTATTCATAAAATATTTGCAATTCATATATTTTTTTTTTTATTTAGTTATTGTGAATAATTTAAAATGAATTATGCATATCAGTTAAAGGACACTTTACAATCATAAAAACAATCTGTATCAGTAAGAAAACAATATTGGCTGTGTTCTATTCTAGCTTACAAAACGTGTATAAAGCAATTTCGCTTTATTGTTTGGCTGTACTAGAAAAAGAGTGCAAGTAATTTTGAATCTGTTATCTGTGGTTTTAAAGAAGCTCTGCCACACAGACAAGTGGGCGGAGCCATTCACCTGTCTGAGGGGAAGCACTGATGGCTAGAAAACCCCACTGAGTGATGCTGTCTGGAAGAACAGTGTTTACTGGAAGTACAGCCAACCTGGAATAAAAGCATGGAGAGATGCTTTCATGAATGAACATGATAAAAGTGAGATGTACTGAATACCTTTGAGTCAAAGGTCAGACTCCTACCCATCAGTCTTGGTGACACTGGGAAGCCTGATGTCAGTCCACAGCCATGACTCGAAGAACTTGCTGCGCACATAAATGTGCTCTAAGTCAGCTAAATCATCTTCATCAAACTCCTCCACCTCCTCTTCTTCTTCTTCTACGATGATTTCATCAAAACTGTCCTCACGGGCTGCAACGGCGTTAGATTCGAAATGCACAGAAAAATCTGGCATGGCTCTAGCATAATTAATAAAACGTTCCCTAACAAAATAATGCCTATGAATCTCATAGGCCGTGGTGTAGGTTGGTGGAACTGTGGTTGTTGGTGGAGCAGTGGTTGTCGGAGGTCTGGTAACGACACCAAGCTCCTCTCCTCTGTACTCTGCACAACAGTGAAGGAAAGCCAACACGCAGCTCCAGTCCTCTGTGATGTAGAGGGAGCGGCGGTAGCAGGAATATGGCATGGGAATCTCTCTCATGCCGTCCACACAACATCTCTGCAGGAACTCATCAGAATATACCTTCTCTGAGAGAAAAGAACACTTTCATATCTACACTTATCTAAAAAAAACTGTAACAAACCCCACTTTTCAAAGATTTGTGATGTAATAGGAGCACAGACTTACCCAGTTGCTCTCTAAGCTGCAGTTTGGCAGCAGAACGTCTTTTTCTAGATCTACTGGAACAATCTATTCCAAACAAACCAAAGAAAAATACACTCTTAAAACTAGAGGCTCTCTAATGGTATTGATGGTCCCATGAAGAACCTTGAACATCCACCAAACAGTTCCAATATTCTATATTCTGATAGTTAAAAAAAGGTTTGTTGAGGTTTCACACAACAAAATAAATGGATCTTTCAGGAATGAAAGGTTCGTTGGGGAACCAAAAATGTATTTTCTATGGGAGTTGACTGGATTGGTAAAATGGGGCATTTTGAACTAGTTTATAGTCACAATCTACTAGTTGAAAAGCAAGATGTCAACCAGAATGTAGATGCAGAAGGTCAAGTTCATCCTCAAGTGCATCTTAACGTAATCCCAATGAAATTGAGTTTTATTGATGTACCAATGCATTAATCTTAAAATAAAATATTTTATTAACTACTGGCCAAAAACGCAAAAAGCCTAAAGCTATAATAGTTAACAATAATCCATTAATTAACAGCATGTGCAAAGTTTGCCAGTGTACTGCCAAATAAATATATTTCTTCTGGATAATACATTTGTAAATTTGCAATTAAAGTTCATGCTTCAAAACATAAAATGTATGTTCTGTGCCGCTATCTCCACTAGCTTCGCCTAATTCTGAAACTTTGGACTTGTTTTATATAAAATACTGTCCAATAGTTTGGGGCCAGTATGATTGTAAAAATAAATAATAATTAAATTCCCCAAAGCTGAATTAAAATGATATTAGTAAAGAAGTTTATAAAGTTACAAAAGATTTGTACATCAAATGAATGTCTGTAGATCAAAGAAAATTCTCCATGCTAATGACACATTTAGGAAAAAAAAAAAAAAAAAGAAAAAAAAAAAAAAA